>JAAEAF010006737.1:0-38066 GCA_011037195.1 Triatoma infestans
TATCTATCTATCTGTCTATCTATCAATCTATTACTTTTACTATCTATCTATCAATCTATTACTTTTACTATCTATCTATTACTTTTACTACTACTTTTACATACTTGAGTATCTATCTATCTATCTATCTATCTATCTATCTATCTATCTATCACATGTCAATTTGCTCCTACTCGCTTGAGTACATCTGGCAGCATAGCCCGGACATTTTTTTCCGGTTAGCCAAAATTTAGGTGTGCCATTTTGGCTGTGTGAGAAAAATATTAATGTGTTAAATACTCAATTAACAGAAAATTTCACATTTCGATTTTTTCATTTGCTAAAAAAGTTACAGTGTGTAGCATATGTATAATGTTTATGCCTGAAAGCTAAAAATATTTACACTATTATTGCAAAATTAACGCAGAATTTGTAAAAGATGATGCTTGAACTTGTTTGAACATGATATACTTCTCCGAACAGAATAACATTAGCATGTGAGCGGAGCGCTGCTTCAGTTTGTGTTTGTACATGCATAGACTTGCTTAAAAAAAATATATTTATAAATATATATATATTTTTAAGGGGCGGCAATTTGTCTTTTTGTCCGGGGCGATGTAACCGCTAGAGCGGGCGCTGCTGGCAGTCATCTGAACAAGAATTGTATATGTGATGGATGCAAGAAATTATATCTATTTTATGCAAAGAAAATTACGATATGAAGAAAATGCAAGCTCGTTGGCAAAAAAGGGTACACACAGGTAGAAGATTACAGTTACAGGAAGTGTTCATGGAACTTGTTAGCATTGTCTACCCCTTCTTCTCACAGGAGAAGATTTGTAAGAACAATTAGAAGACATTCCTTCAACACAGTCTGAAACACACATTCAAGAGATCACTTGTTTTTCACTCTCTTAGAATCAGTGCAGTTCAAGTTAAAACATAAGAGTTTATTCCAACTAATTTGTGTAAGTTAATAAACATATTGCTGTGTTATTGAATAGCATTTAAATATCTTTAAAGAATATATTTAATTTAATCTACCAGTGTTTTCTTAATTATTCTTATTACTTCTCTCTCTTAAAACTCACAAACACAAGCCCTTTTACTAAACCGCTCGTGCTACACCAACTACTACTACAAACACACAACATCTCAACACCCGAAATGTTATTGAGAATAATTAAGAAAACATTGGTAGATTAAATTAAATATATTCTTTAAAGATATTTAAATGCTATTCAATAACACAGCAATATGCTTACTAATTTACTGAAATTAGTTGGAATAAACTCTAATGTTTTAACTTAAACTGCACTGATTCTAAGAGAGCGAAAAACAACTGTTCTGCTTGAATGTCTGTTCAGACTGTGTTGAAGAAATGTCTTCTATTGTTCGTTCAAATCTTCTCCTATGAGAAGAAGGAGTAGACAATGCTAACAAGTTTCATGAACTCTTCCTGTAACTGTACTCATCTACCTGCGTGTACCCTTTTTTGCCAACGAGCTTGCATTTTCTTCATATCGTAATTTTCTTTAAATAAAATACATATAATTTCTTGCATCCATCACATATAAGATCTTTACACTCTTTTTAAATGTTATATGTTCACTACAACAGGTAAAGCTATCTAAAAAAGAAGAAAAAAACTTGACGAAAGAAGTTGGTAAACTAAAGAAGATGAAAATTGTAGTATATTAGACAATTAGAATTTAAGCAAAATTATATTATGTTTTCCGGCATTTAATTTAAAAAGAATAAAAAAAAAAAATAATAATTTAATAATGACTTTGATTATATTAATATATCTGGCAATTTCAACTAAATCTTTACATTTGTTTAATTGAAATAATTGGAGACACTCTTAATTATTTTTAATCTTTAAAGAATAAAAATCATCTTTAATATTTGGAGATTAAAAATGTACAATTTTACCGATTAATTGTAGCCTTAATTATCTTATTATTGAACTCCTTTAAAAATAAAGTGTACCATAATATTGGTCATTGAGATGAAAATGCTATCTCCCTTATTACCTCCATAACGCCAGCCCATACTTTCCTCAAACAGTGACTCCCAAATCTCTACTACTACATTACTAATTGCCTTAAAGTTAGATCTTTTATTATAAATGAATAAATATATAATCAATAGAAATTTCATTATTATCTCTATCATTAAGTCACTCTGTTATTATTGAATTTGATACTTAAATTAGAATAATATTCTTTCAGGATTGTTATTAACGTATAATTGTTAATATTATTAACTTATAACTTGCGAAGTACGCTAATTCTCCTTATGTCTTCTCATGCAAATTGCTTTTTATTTTCATTTTGATACATCTTTTTATAATCATATTGCACCTTTTATAATGCTTCTCATTATTTTCTTATCTATTTATATTGTTAGAAATCAGTAATTTTTCGTTCATTTTGTGTTTTCCTTTACATGTTCTAAGTTGTAACATTGGTTTATTGTAATAAATTTTTGGGTTATAGTTTTTGTTGTCATAGAATTGATGCTATTCTATCTTCACTGTTTCTTTATTTGTAGTTATTAATTAACTAATTTAAGATCTTATGTAAATATGTTGAAATGTAGCCTCTTTTGTATGGGGATTTCCCCAAAAGCAAATAAATATACTACTACTATAGTAAAATATAACTGATATATAAAGCCACTTGCTAAGTTCTGCATATCTGACACGCCTTGGTTGCAGAAAATCGCTATCAGGACTCAGAGGACCTCAAAATGCGCATTTCCGGTATAAACTAGATTTCGAAAGTTTGACACGATTACAATAACTAACAGGGTAAGAGGAAGTAAAAAAATGAAAAGTCGTATATCTTTAAAAGTATGAAAACTGGAGTACTCATTAAAAACCAGTAAAACATATTTGCAATAATGACATGATTTCAATTAATTAAATTTATTTTTTGTGTAAACATAGTTATTGCTATTTCTTTTTCATCGATAATATTATTTTGAATTTAATATCTTTAGAGATGTAAGTATGTCATATAAAGCTGATGAAGGTAGATATGAAAAAGATCAAGATCAATAGAAGAATTGATAAAGTAAGATACAAAATGATGGGCATTACTTTTATAAGAACTAATAGGTGACTTGTCAAAGGTATTACTAAGAACCAGGGCAAGGTGAGTCCTCATAAACACCTCCAATGCACACCACTCCAGTATAAAAACCTCTAAACCCATCTTCAACCTTTCTATTTTTATTTTACGCATAGAGCGACAAATTTTTTTTCTCTTTTGCCTTCGCAAAAACTATCCAACCCTAGCCACCAGCACCTGCCTCTATAAAGCACTACTATTATTATTTAGGGACGGCAAGTTGTTGGAGGTGGAATATCAACTACCATCCTGAGATGTGTACAAAAAAATTACTGTATAGGGTGGGATAATTGCGAAGAGACACTTCACATGTATTCCTCTTTCTTTTTCTTTTTTTACAAATTTTCTCTTTTAATGGTTGACAACGTAGTCCCCACATCTTGGAGAGAAAGAGATGCTTTAAAACTTTAATAGACTTTTAATTCCATAATTTTATTTAACTTTGTTAAAAAAAAAAAAGTAGGAAAATTAATGGTAAAATAAGTCATTACCTGCAAGAAATACTGGTTTAATTTAGCAAAATAAGTGAAAGGAATTATTTAAAATTCAATGAAGCAAAAATTTTCCATCGGCATAAGTTTTGGCAAATATTTCTCTTCATCAAATGTTTTTAATATATGCTGTTGCAATTCGTGAATGGTAATTGTAGATTTGCAGAGCTTGAGATGAAGCAAAATTGTCAGAGACTTACAAGATCTATTGCGGGCGTTTGCCTGACAGTTTTTATTCATTAAATGCAGCTTTAATGCCTAGAAAAAGTATGGAAGTTTATTAGAAAATGAGTTAGAGAATTTCGTGGATATACTAAACCTCTCGTCTCACAAAAAAAGAGCACAGTGAAAAATATCAAAAACCATTGTTGTATGGATGCTAGAAGGTGGGTTTTCAATGGGATTGTACACCACTCTAGGCCTCTATCGGTGACTGATAATTCGCATCGCAATTGGAAAGTGAATAAACAAAGCAAGACTTATTACTGGCCGTTGCAATCCGTAAGGGCGGTGATCAAATAGGATCAGGTGTATCTTCTTTTACGACATCTTTGAGATCTTATAAAAGAGGTGCGTATTAAGGCTTCTTTATTGGGCAACTGTGGTCAAAATGTTGTTGTACCCTCCACCATTTAGTTCAGGCCTTCGCTGTTCAGGTCCTCTACTCACTGTATCTTGCCACTTTTCACATGATGCTATGTTAACACCGCTTGAGACTTCTAAGAAATCATACACTGAAGTCGCATCAAAGATAATTGTGCTAGCCACTACATAGGGGCTCCTTCTAGGTAACATTCCTTAAAATTGCATTATCCACCTTATATCTGAAATGTATTTGGTGTGTTGTTGAGTTGTTGTAGTTTGTAGAAGCATGTGGCGTGAGCGGTTTTGTAAAGGGAGCTTCTAAGTAAATATGTTTAAGAGAGAAGTATTAGAAATAAGAAAGTAGTCACCACTGCTAACAATATATATATTCTATAAAAATAATAACTAAAAGTTATTCGCAAAGAAATTATTAACTTATTAATATGCACTGATGCTAAGAGAGCGAAAAACAAGTGTTCTGCTTCGGTGTCTACAACCAGCTATGTTGAAGGAATGTCTTCTAATTGTTATTTCAAATCTTCCCCTGTGAGAAGAAGGGGTAGGACAATGCTATCAAGTTCATGAACTCTAAAAGACAATAGTGGTCTTCTACCTGAAGTGTTCTTTTGCAAGGGAATGTCACATATTCTTCATAATTTTGTTTTTTTCAAATTAAATATATTTTTACATTTCTAGCATCCATCACATATCCACATGATAACATTGAAGCGGTATCATGTCATTTCACAATTGTCCCTAGCAATACTTTCACATGTTGCTAAATTTATGTTTATTACTAAAATTAATGTTATCGATAAATTATGTAGTTCCAGCTCCCGTTCACAATCCAATTTGAAATGAGACGTTATGGCCTGCTTGGTCAAGAATCTCTCTTTTGTATTTTCAATTCCCTCGTCAAGTATGTATGCTTCGTCTATTTAACCTTTTAAATATGGTCATTGCTGTCGTATAAGGATTATTTCCACTATGGTTCTTCTGTTTTAGTTCTTGTCAGAATATATAATAAAATATGTACAACTTAGGGCTTTAACTTCTCCGAATAGTCTGCTGGTAAAACGATTCAATCGCCAATTAAATTCATTTGATGTATCATTAGACTGTACATAGATACGGAGGTGAGTATGCAAAATTCAATTATATCATTCAATTATACCCCGGGTGAGGTGGCATTCGGAGGTATCACGTTGGTTTGATGTTGTATCTGGTGTACCTCAAGGATCACACCATGGACCGTGGCTATTCCTAATTTTTATTAATGACCTTCTACTAAGGATCTCGGATGTTGAAGTACTTGCATTTGCGGATGACTTGAAGTTCTTCCATAAAGTTGCTTCCCAGTCGGACTGCATTATAATTCAAGATGCCCTCTGCATTATTTCTGACTGGTGTTACAGTAATGGCATGGAGCTAAATGTTAAAAAATGCCAAGTCATTTCTTTTTATCGCAAGAAGACTTTTTTATATCATATCAGTACCTCATTGATGGCAAACCATTGGAGAGGACTCGTAACGTGATGGATTTAGGAGTTACTCTGAGTCATGACCTCTCTTTCACAAAACAGTTGGAATATGTTTGTAGGAAAGCATCGAGAGCACCGGGTTTTGTATTAAGGCACACACCCCATCTTAGAGATCCCAAAGCGGTGCCAACTGTGTACAATGCATACGTTAGAAGCCTTCTTGAGTACGCGTCATTGATTTGGAGTCCTTACACCAAGAAGGATATAGTCAGACTGGAAGCTATATAAAACCGTTTCATTAGGACTTTTAAGAAAAGGTTACCCGGCGGTGCTACTCATTTATGCTCTTTAGAGTCTAGAAGACGAAATGCTGGTCTTTTATTCTTGAAGAAGCTCTTGAATGGCGAAATAGATTGCATGGAGCTACTTGCTGCCATTCCTTTTCATGTACCACCTCGCTGCTTGCGCAGTACTTCGCATTTCGTGGTCCCTGCCGTTAAGACTACTGCGCTGTTCAACGCTGACGTCATTTGTAGAATATGCAGGTCATGGAATGAGTATATTCCTGGTGATGTGGGTTTTCAAATGGCATCTGGACTTTTCAAAAAACATTTTTGCATTAGTTGAAGATTAAATTGTTAAATGAGCATGTATTATTTTACTATTATTATGTTATGTATCACTGTATGTATCACATGTAATGACTTCAACATGCTTACGCCGTTTGTTGATAAAAATATAATAAATAAATAAATAAATATAATGTTGAAGCTACTGGATGCAAAGTAGTAAAAAGTGGAGGGTCAAAAGAAAATCGCCACATTCAACCACCGATTTAAGATGTAAGGCGGGAATAAAATAAAAAAAAACGCTAACACTATCATAAACTAGGGAGAAAATACTTCAACAATCTTTATGTTCACTTTTTAGATATCTTCCTAAGGTTTAAGAGTTATTTCAAAAGTGGCACATTTAAATGGGACACCTCTGTATATGTAAACGGAAATATAAAAAGAGTATATAAACTGATTTTGCTCTGTGCAAGTCTTTATGTTAACACACTGTTTTGACAAAACATCGTGAAAATAACCGGTCGATGACCACAAAATGAAGCAGGCTACCACGGAAAATGTCTCTGCTGCTTTCCAGTTCTGCGGATCCAATTTTTAGCACAATAATAACTTGTGATCAACGCTGTCAATTAAGTGCACAGAATTAGTGTGCACACCAAAACCAATAAAAATTTATTATTATGTAAATAAAACAATAAAATGAAATTATTGCAATGATATAACCGGAAACAGATTGCATAACTTTGTTTTGTGTTTTGTCCAGTTTGTTGTACATACTAACAGGATGCGTTATGTTGTTGATATGATACAGTAATCACCATTTTTTTTAGAAGATTAATAATCCAGTATGTAATTTTTATTAATTTCACTTTATAATGGGAAAAATAAATATATTAAGAGGGAATATAAAAGAGCTATCCAGTTGAAATCTGTCGAAGAAACCAACAATAATTGAAACTGAACAACTATTTACGAAACAACTTACAACATTATTTATATATCACACATAATTTTAGACATGATCTATGTTTAATGAAATTTTCAAATGTTTCCTGGCTTGTTTATTATAAGTAGTATAAATTCTTATAAAAGTTATAAATATTGATTAATTGAAATAATTGTGTACAATTTGATTGAATATCTCCCTTTCATAGTTTAAATTAATTTATTAAATAATATATGTTTTTTGCATGATAATTATATTATCATGTATATTTTAATGACCGTTATTGTAAACTTGAAAGTTTGCACAATCTCTTTCATGATATAATTTGAGTGTTTAAAGTTTCTAGGACAAATTTGTTGGCTTCCTGTTACTTACACTATATCTGAACGAAATGTCAATAAATATCCTTCCAAAATTAGTTCTTTTCTGTGATACGTTTCTTATATATTAACAAGCCACTTTTCTAAATACTTACATTTTTTTTTTTGCCATAGAAACTTATCAAGAATTTAGGCATCAAAAAATTGTTTATTATGAAAGTAAGAATCCAATGAAATATGGTGGTACTTGGAATTTTTTTTAATTTATTTTGTTTGAATAACGTCGACTAATAATAATGTTCTCTTGCTACTGAGGGCGAACTTAGGGGAACCATAAGAAAATTTAGGGGAAAAACAATCTTAAAAGAAGTAAAATTCTTTCCGTTCTTATACTAAGAAAATCATTATTAATAATTAATGTTTATACGAATAGTATAAATTAGAATTATAAAATGGTGCATGCAGAAGACGCTTCGAAGATCGTTTATTAGCTACGTACATCTCTCTTATAAATCGTCCGGTCCTAATGTGTTTGGTATCAAAATTTTGGTAATTAAAATCTCTACAATTTAGTTTGAAAGCATTTTTTTTTTTCTCGGAAATATATTAACAAAGATATGAGCAAAATAAGGCATGCAGAAAACTTCAGAGACATTTTCCGTGGTAGCCTGCTTCATTTTGTGATCACCGACCGGTTTCGGGCGTTCGCCCATCTTCAGGATGCGTTTTTCAGACAGTCTGACAACACAGACTTGTACAGAGCAAATTCAGTTTACATACTGACTATGAATTTGCTCTGTGCAAGTCTGTGTTATCACACTGAATGACAAAACGCATCCTGAAGACTGGCGAACGCCCGAAACCGGTCGATGACCACAAAATCAAGCAAGCTACCACGGAAAACGTCTCTGATGCTTTCCAGCTCTGCGGAACCAACCACCACAACATGCAGAAAACTCTTCGAAGTTTTTCTTTTTTTTTTAGCTATATCTCCCTTAGCATTCGTCCGATCTTAATGTGTTTGCTACCGAAGTATTGGAAATTAATTTCTCTACAATTTTGGTCATAACCATTTTTTTTTTTTTCACCGGGAATATATTAACAAATATATGAGCAAAAGAATCATTGCAGAAGACTCTTCGAAGATGTTTTTTTTAGCTATATCGCCCTTACCAGTCGTCCGATCCTAATGTGTTTGGTAGCAAAATATTGGAAATAAAATTCTCTACAACTTTGTTCGTAATCATTTTTTTCGTCGTATGTATATTAACAAAGATATTAGCAAAGGAAAGGGAAGGGAATAGCTAAGTGATTAACGTACTGGACTCCCACGTGGAGGACCCGGGTTCGATTCCAGCTGTGCTACCCTTAGATTTTTTTCTTCCTAAGAGGTATGGAATTGAAGCATATTCGATTTATATGACTATCATTGGTGAATGGACTATGTGTCAGGCAATACGATATAAAACTGAAAGTTATAAATATAATATTTTCATACATTGTAATTAAATAATTGAAATTAATGAATTGATATAACATCTTGAAATAGGCATTTAAAACTTTTATTTCGTTTTCTGGTGACATAGACAAGATACTGTTAATCATTCCTATTATTATTATTATTATTATTATTATTATTTTCTCTTACTCCTAGTAAGAATAAGTATTAATAATAATAATAATAATAAGTAAGTTTATTTCACATAATACCATAAAAAAAAAAAGAAATACATTCATTAATACATTTGAAAACTTAATACGGCAAGGATAACCGTCTGCCGGGGTTTGGTTAGATACAATTATGGCAGTGCCTTTTATAATATATATAATATAAATTCAACAAAATATTACCATTAATTTCAAAATTGATTTACCACAAATTTAATAATAATAATAGTGAATATTAACTGAAAGTTAAAAAGAAAAATAAATACAAGAAAAGAAAAAAGAAACGAAAAATTGAGAGAGAAAGAGAAATAAAAAAGAGATAAATAAATTACAATCTTGTTAATAAATGAAAAAAAAAGAAATAAAATACAAATCAAAACACATCTAAAACTGCCAATAGATAAAACAATTCATTATTGAACAATATTTATATTGTATTCGCTGAAGAATTACTGAATACTAAATCTAGGGCTAGTGCATTTATAATTAACAAATAATATATAAGAGAAATTTAAAAATTAAATTCATTTTTTAATATTTTTCTGTACTGCCATGCTGCAACCACGTATCTAATTAGGTGAGACCAATCAGGACCGTTCAGCAAATTGAGGAAGAAACCGAATGAAAGAAATCTTTCCCCAAACACAGATAGGCGGTAGGGAGCAAGAATAGGGCACTCTGCGACAAAGTGAAACGTGTCCTCCTTTACCCTATAGTTACAAAGAGAACATTCCTCCTCACTGTCAAGGTTGTAAGGTTTATGGTTGAGGTTCAGCAATTCTCCTCTTAGCTTTAATATCCACCTTATCTCAGTAATACCGTTCTCCATCCCGCCACTACCAGTCAAATCTGCGCACCTAACCTCGTGGTCAAGCAACTTATAGATCGTATATCTATGTGAAGCCTGCGCCCTTTCAAGTTGGTTCAGCAAAAAACTCTTCTTCAACCAAGCAATAATGGACTGAAAGCGTGAAGGGAGTCCCTCTCGCTCCAGAACGTCCAACCTCAGATTAACCTGAGCCCGCTCGGCGAAAACGTTCCAACATTTAGCCCATGATATACCCACTCTTACGATCTCCTCAGCAACTATCCTAGGAAACCTTGATTGATCCATATTTAACACCTTTACTAGATACCGACTATTTAATGCCAAGGTATAAAAGAATATAGGCTCAAGGCCAGTTTCTAAGTGAAGTATGTATGATGGAGTGAAATTTGGCAAAGCAAATATTTTTCTTATGAAAAACCACAGGACTCTCTCCACCTCACGGAACTCCTCTGACCCCCAAACTTGAGCTGCGTAACAAAGAATAGAACGCGACACCGCATTAAATACTTGGAGTTTCGCTTTCAGAGGTATTTGAGGCTGCATTATCGCTCCTCTCCAAATAACATTTAACGCAAGTTTAGCTGACGAGGATTTATCGAGTAAATGAGGTTTTAAATTCAATTGAGAGGTCAACAACACACCCAAATAGACAAAACGATTTACTACCTCTATCTTCTGGGTCTTGTACGTCCAGCGCTCTCTAGTTCCAAGTCTACCTCCATTGCGAAACACAACCACTTTGGACTTATCAATGTTCACTTGAAGGTTCCACCTTTCGCAATACCGCTCCAGCTTCAGTATATTTCTCTGTAGGGCTCGCGGACTATCGGCAATCATTACTATATCATCCGCATATAGTATAATTTTAATTACCTGACTTCCTACCAGCACTCCTGATTCAAATTCATCCTCCAAGTCATTTATAAATAATGCGAATAGGAGTGGGCTAAGTAGACAGCCTTGTCGTACTCCAGTGTTCACACTAAAAGTCTCTGTTCTACCTTGCGGAGTCCAGACCGAAGAAACCGATCCACTATACATATTTTTTAGGGCAGTAATGAACCGTAAAGAAATTCCACAATTGAACAACTTCAAATAGAGAGCATCCCTATCTACAGTGTCGAATGCAGCCTTTAGGTCCACAAAGAAAGCATATAGTTTCCTCCCTTTCCTATGTAACTGTATACGAACCAAATTAAACAAAACAAATATGCAATCAACCGTGGAGTAGCCCTTCCTGAAGCCAGCCTGACACTCTTTAAGAATCTGATTTGAATTAACAAATAAATCCAGCCTGTTCAATAAAAGCCCACAGAAAAGTTTACCGATACAATTCAAAAATGACAAACCTCGATAATTTTTGGCTTCAGATATAGAACCCTTTTTAAATAAAGGAAATATGATAGACTCCTTGAAGCTGGACGGGACACTGCCAGTAACGTGAATTTCATTAAAGACAAGAAGAAGCCGTTCCAGGTACTCCGAGGGTGCGTTCTTAAAGAATTCATAGCTCAGCCTATCAACTCCGGGAGCTTTATTGTTCTTTGCTTTCCCTAGAACTGCGTACAGTTCATCCATTGAGAAAGCACTATCCAACTGAGGAGAAATGTTTAAGGGTGGAGCATAGCAGTGAAGAGCGCACGTAGAGCGAGGAGGACATAATAACGACTTAAAATGATGCACCCAATCAATTGAAGAGATGCCACTGTCGATGAAATGACGAGGCTTTTTAAAAGCTTTCACAACATCCCAGAAATCTTTACTTAACTTGACACTTTTAAATTTCTCCAACAAATTTTTGTAGTATTCAGACTTTTTAACAACTATTAACTGCTTATAATTATTATTGGCCTCAAAGTATGCTTTTTTAACAAGTTGAGATGAGCTCCTGCGGTAAAACTTAAGTAACTTTCGCGATTTCTTTCTAGCCTTATAACAGTTCCAATCATACCACGGTTGCTTAAATACCTGCGTTTTATTATCACGCGAGTTATGCCAAAAAGCTGCTCTACGAACAGATTCAACCAAGAGCGAGATGGCGTTCTCGGGATCACACTGCTCAAGATCACTGAATTGCTGAACCTCTTTAACCAATCGTTCCTGGTATAGAGTCTTATTGTCATCAACCCATCTTATTTGAGGAAGTAAAGGAGATACCTGTTCATCTACATTTAGTAACTTTATGGAAAACCAAATTGGGAGATGGTCAGAAAAAGTCTCACATCCCACTGAGAAGTCATTTATTATTGGGAGAACATTTAGTGAGACGCAGCACAAGTCGATGACGGAGCTACCGCGTGCGCCTACATATGTAAAATGGCCCTCAGCGTGACTTTTAGATCGCCCGTTCAATATAATTAACCCATATTCATCACATAAATTAACAAATTTACCCCCTCTTGTGTTCACTACATCATCTTTAGAATGTCTGACATAGTCATATTTCTCTGAATCAATGGGTAACTCAGAACTTATTTCCTGCAATGTTCCAGTTCTAGCGTTAATATCACCCACCACAATAATATCAGCCTCAGCGAATTCAGAAATAAACTCAGTAAGACCATTAAAGTGTTCCTCCCAGTGAGAACAATTTAAATAAGTTGGAACAATGTAAAATTCAGAAGTACTACCAACACGACATGAAACTATTTCCGAATCTCCCATTTTAAAAAATTTAATTCTCTGTTTTAATTTCTTTTTAATTCCATATAACGCACCTCCACTAGGCCTACCATATTTATGCTGTTTAATAGCATGTATCCAGAAAAGATTAAATTCAGAAAAATAATTTTCAAAATAAGATGAACAACTACCATTATCCGTTACATGTGTCTCAAATAGAAAAAAAACATCATATGATTTAACAAAATTAATAAATAAAAAATCTCCTACTTTATTATTAAGGCCTGCAATATTAAAAGAAAGAATGTTAACATAATTTAAATGAAATTGATTACCGTTAGAAGTGCTATTTTTCCGGCAGACGGGTGAATCTCAAGCTTTATTTATAATAGATGCTGATTGTTGGCGCCCCAGTAACACTGGAGGGTTGGATGCCTTGACGATGCTGCGGGAATTAGGTTGTTCCGCCAGAAGCCCGCCGATGTACCCAGTGAAATCATGACCCACCAGCTCTTTCAACTTAGATATTCCTACATCTCCTTTATAAACAAGCCCAGTGGAGTCATCCCATGATAACACGTTATCATTTAAAATTAATTTATCCGATCTGACTTCACACTTAACGCTGCTGTTTAGGCGGCGAATCTCCCATCGTAGACGAAACAGATTATGTCTCCGCCTGCGCACCATAAAAGGAAAGTCCTGCACTATTCTCCAATCAGTTCCCTTTAGTCGAAATGACTGCCTTAAAACAGCCCATTTCTCATGATTGCGTAGGAATGTAACCAAGACATGCCTTTTCTTCATAGATTTGTTCCCTAGAGGGCGTACTTCAACTATTTCCAACTTATCTTTAATTTGTATCACATTAGAGATAAATTCATTCACCAAGTGAAAAAGATTATCTTGATCAGTAAATGAAAGCCCTTTTATAATTAGATTATTTTTACGTGCATTATTTTCAAGTATGTCTATCCGCCTTATTAACTGACGCTCATTCTCCTTAAGAGACTTTATTTCCATTTTCAAAGACTCATTTTCAATTTTTAAGCTCCTCATTTCTTCTCTGAACGAATTAAAATCATCTCTTGTTGGAAGTATCGCTATTTTAGCATCCATCATCTTACCAAAGGCTTGCAATAATTCATCGTTATTGGAAGTGCCCATCTCGTCGGTTTTTTTTTAATGAATTTACCTTCTTATCAGGTTGTGAACAAAGGTTCTCCGGAGAGCTCCTACTTCTCTTTAAAGGGATTCTTTTAGTAGGCGTTGAATTATCAGAAGATGAAGTATTACTACTTGCCAAAAATTTATAAATTCTTTCTTGCGGCATTAATTATTTTACTGTACTTTATTTTGTTTTGTCTTATTTCCAAATAACTATTAATTAACTAATTACTTTATTTTGTTTTGTCTTATTTCCAAATAACTATTAATTAATAACCAGCATGAAACAGAAAAGAAAAAAAGACGAAAAAATCCCTTAATTCTGTCAAAAATGAAATGCCAAGAAAAAAGCACTATTTCAATATGAGTTGTTTTTGTTTCTCTTAGCTTCGATAGAGAAATAAATAAGTTGTTATTTATTTCATTGATAAATATAAATAATATGATCTATGATCTATTAAGTAAATATTAGGTCTATTAGTAAATAGATCCCCACCTGTGACTTGATTAGCTTCTTCTTTATCCCCTCCAAGTCCACCTGTTACATTCAATTAGAAAAAATCTATTAAAACTGTAATTGTTATTTCACTAATAACAGGGAAACCACTCGGTAGATTTTTTTCAAACTTCACCACAGTACTTATAAAGCTAAGCTCTGTCCGTTCACCGAAATTCACTTTATAATTCCGATTTAAACCTTAAAAATTTTAGTTAAACACAGACACGATGTTACTCTGTCGAAGCCCAGAACCAAACTCGTAAGAATAAGTATTAGTATTATAATCGTGTCAAATTTTCGAGATCACGTTTCCACCGGAAATATCCGTTTTGAGGTCCTCTGAGTCCAAAAAAGTGGTTTTTAGAAAATGGTCTGTGTGTGTGTGTGTGTGTGTGAACAGCATAGCTCAAAAACGAAAAACCTTAGAAAGTTGAAACCTGATATTCCGTTTAGGTATCACCATGGGATTACCTATCTTTTCAAAAGTCTCACCGGAAGTACCACTTTCCCTAGTTTTTTTTTTTTTTTTTTTTTTTTTTTTTTTTTTTTTTTTTTTTTTTTTTACTTTTTTGCAATTTTCTCAAAAATGGCTCTAACGATTTCCTACAAACTTGGTATATCAGCTACATATACAAAGAGCTACAACTTTCATTTGTAACATTTCTCCGGAAAAATTCATTTAAGGGTTCTTTTGAAAAGGGGTGGGGTTACGGCTCCCTCTAAAGTGCTATTTCAGTTTGTTAGACAATTCTGTCATCTAAACAATGTGAATTCGAATTAAATAAGTTGTTGAAATTCCGAGTTTGAAAATGATAACTGGAAGGGCGTTTACTTTACCACTTTACTAAATAATTTTTTCACTTTTTCACGATTTTCTCAAAAATGGCTCCGACGATTTTCTTGGAACTTCTTATATAAACTACACATAAAATGTTCTACATCTTTTATTTAAAACATTTCTCTGGGAAAATTCATTTAAGGGCCCTTTTAGTGGATGAGTGGTGCTATGTTTTTCTCATCAGAGACATTTTCCGTGATAGCCTGCTTCATTTTGTGGTAATCGACCGGTTTCGGGCGTTCGCCTATCTTCGTTTGTCAGACAGTGTGATAAAACAGACTTACACAGAGCAAATTCAGTTTACACACTCCTTGAAAGATAACGTACTGTCAGATCCCATGGTGATACTTAATCGGAATATCAGGTTTCAAGTTTCTACGGTTTTGATGTTTTTGACCTATGCTGTTCACACATACACACACACACACATACACACACCACTTTCTAAAAACCACTTTTTTGGACTCAGAGGATCTCAAAACGGTTATTTCCGGTGAAAACTCGATATCGAAAATTTGACACGATTACAATACTTCCTCTTACTAGGAGTAAGAGAAAATAATAATAATATTAATAATAATAATAATGATTAACAATATCTTGTCTATGTCACCAGAAAACGAAATAACATAGTTTTAAATGCCTATTCCAATATGTTATATCAATTTATTTATTTCAATTCATTTAAATATATGAGCATGAATTTGCTCTGTGCAAGTCTGTGTTATTACACTATCTGACAAACGCATCCTGAAGATGGGCAAACGCCCGAAACCGGTCGATGACCACAAAATGAAGCAGGCTATCACGGAAAATGTCTCTGATGCTTTTCCAGCTCTGCGGAACCAACCACCACCACAACTATGTTTTTCTCTAACGCGCTATCATTGTTGATTATACAATTCTATCATCCAAAAAAAAATTAATTAGAAATAAATAGATGGCCAAAATTCCGAGTTTCAAGAAAATTAGTACACCGGATGTGCGCTTTACTGAACAGTTTTACATTTGCGAAGAATTTAATAAAAGTTGGTACTATAGAATTTTTCAATCATAATTTTGAGAGCTGGAGTAAGAGAAAGTTGTGTGTGTGTTTCACACCGGATTTTTTTTCATGTACTTTTTATTATTAGTTTCTATTTTGGTTTCCTTACTTACTTTTCATGGCACAGTGCCCCCATGAGTGCATCCATGCCTTGAGACGTATAGCATGAGTGCTTCACACTAGTAATTTTTTAAACAATTCTTTCAATTTTCATACGTTTCATTTCTTTGAGCGATTAATTATGAGTAACTGAATTGGAGAATGCTGAATCATGGAAACTATGCTTAGAATTAAAAAAAATAAAAGAAAAAAGTGATATAATAATAAAACAAAGCTCTTAAAAGAGACCAGTTAAGTCCTAGCCGGTGTCCAGGTAAATGGAAGAAACAATCTAGATGGACATACCTGTGCCAGACCCAAACAATTTTCAGAAGGCACATAAACAATAATATTAATTGTCCTTTTAGAAAACTATCTAATAGCATTTAATAAGTGCCACCTTACTTTTAAAGACATAGCTTGTTTATTTTTATTTCAATATGTTACCTGTAGAAGATAATTTCCTGATCTTAGAGGAGAAAGAGGAGAAGAAACATTTACAAAACACCTGACGACAACTGAGTGAAGGAGTGGAGTGACTATTCTTAAAAGTTCAGGTAGTTTTCTCCTCAGTTGAACAATGACTTCTCTAATGTAAATCAACAAACACAAGAAGCGCTAGGTGAAAACAACAGCCACCCTCTAAGAAAAAGGACTTGAGTAGTTAAAATATTCAAATAGTATTTTTTTGTTTCTCAAACTCTCCAGCAAACCATTTAGTCCGTAATGATTACCAATATTGATCATTTGAGCTAGTAAAGTATTACTCTTTCAGTAGCTACTTCTTGCCAGATACTTATTATTATAAATGTAACTACTTTTTACTGACAGCTTTCATTTTTATTTTTTTTTAGTTTCCATAGAAAAAAAAAACTTATTTATATTTTTTCTGTGTTACATTCATTTTGAAGTTGAATAGTTTGGCTAACATTTTCAAGGCCCTAATGTATTTTTTTTTTTTTTAACCAATACGTGTATATTTCATTTTTTTTTTTTTTTTTGGCACTGTCATATAGACATTCAGCCAGCCTCCACTTTGATTGCTACGATACAGTTGCGTAGCAATATATAAAGAATCATGCTGAATTTATATTCGCAGGATTCATTCGTTCACGCTGCTCAACTTAACTTAACTAACACAAATTAAACTAACAGAAATTAAACTATGCGTTGGGCTACTCTAAATTCTACCACATCGTCAATTCATCAGCCTAATCTAAAATTCACATTCACGCCAATAAATACTTTCAAGTCAATAAATACTTTCAAGCCAATAAATACTTTCAAGCCAATAAATACTTTCAAGCCAATAAATACATCAATATACAGCCTGAATATGTCTTGGTATCTCACTTTTAGGCACTAAGTCCGTGTAGGTTCTTGCAGTTTCAATATCGGAAAATCAACACATTCACAAGAATCCGTTCTAATCTGATAAAGATCTAATGGACATTTTGTTTGTCCAATATTACAGTGTCCAGGAAGTACAAAACCCTCTAAACCAGGTCTAATAGGCAGTTTTGGTACAGTATTTCCGAAAGTCCTACATTGAATAGTAACCGATACAGCTTTAGCTGTTATGCCTGAAGGCGGACACAACAATACCTGATATTTTCACTAGCTGTGATACCATACTTGACTTTAAATCACATAATGAAGATGAAACACCATTAGAAGACAACATAATTTGTACACTTTCCACTTCTTCTTCACCGGGCGGACGTGGAGATGTGATAGTATCAGCAACTTCAGTTGCAGCTTCTTCAAAAACTGGTAAACGTTCAGTAGGCTGTTTGTGCAATTTTTCAGCTATGTTAATCTTCCAAATTAACGTCCAAGTAGAACTTCTTCAAGTTGTAATTCTGTTTCAACATATCTCTATATTTATAATCGAATTTTTTTTGTTTTTCGGATAATTTCCATAAAGATGGTTCTGCATCAGGAGTTACCAGAAATGATTTACAAAGTGTTAAGTTTAAATTCAAAGAGTTCCTTAAACAATATCATACAGTAATTTCGATTATAAATGTAGAGATATGTTGAAACAGAATTACAACTTGAAGAAGCACTACTTAGCCGTTATTATTATTCGCAGAAGGGGAGGGCAAACCCTACGCTATCCAAAGCCTCCCAGGGCCCATATAGCTACCCCTAAAGAATAACAACCACTGGGACTAGAACGAAAATATTCGGCCCAGGTTTTAACATCTAAGTTTCACCACAGACCGAACAAATCGGACCAAAACCTTAAAAGGACACAGCTTAAGATCCTCTACCGATATCCTATTCCGGCCGAAGGTCCTAAACCTAATCTCCTCACAACCCAAACAATTCGTCATCAGATGCATGGGTGTTTCCTCCTCAGTCTCACAAACTCTACAAAAGGGGTCAGGCACGAGTCCCATTATATAGAGATGTCTCCTTAAACCACAATCCCAGTGAGGAATCCAACCAGATGACTGAGGGAGGTCCGTGAAAGACATCGGACCCCGCTACTCAAAGCTCCGTCTGGGCCCCCAATGAGCATTTTAGACTGCCGACAACCCACTGCACTCATCCATAAGGATGAGTGCTGTGAGGTCATCCACGTCTGAAAGCCCGACAAACATGTGCCAGAAGACACACCAACAGCAGGCTCTGGACCAATGAAAGGGAGAGAGGCGCCTAATTTGGCAAACCTATCCACCTCCTCATTCCCAAAGACTCCCATATGACCTGGAACCCAGACCAGAAGCACATTCTTTAATGAAGAAAGATCTTCCAGTCTTCTAGACCAACTCCAATCTGGAAGTGAAGACACATGAATTAAGCGCCTTCAACGCAGCCTGGCTGTCCGAGCAGATACAAACACCTTTTAAATTAGTGTTACGCACCCTCTCATCCAAAATACAACAAAGAATTGCATAAACCTCAGCCTGGAAAACGGTGGCCCACTCACCAAGAGGCGCTACCAAATGATCTCCCGTCTCAAAATAGACGGCAGCCCCAGACCTACCATCCATCCTGGAACCGTCCGTGTAGCATCGGAGATAGTTCTCCGGAATCACACCAGACGGACCCAGGGTTAACCAATCTTCCCTAGAAGGCAACCTAACCCTGTAGGAATGACCAAAGACAAAAGTCTTCAAATTCCTATCAGAAGGGAAACCTGTAATGGGAATCCTTAAAAGCATCTCACGATAAATGGTAGAATGACCATATCGCTTACCCTGCCAAAAACCTGCCTGTTTAATTCTATAACAGGCTTTCATTGCCTGGTTTTTCACCTCCACAAAGAGAGGTGGAATCCCTAACAAAGTCTGCATAGATGCAGTCGGTGTCCGAAACGCACCGTTAATTGGCTACTTAGCCGTTAATTTGGAAGATTTAGCTTCCTTTGATGAAAAACTTGCTGAAAAATTGAGAAAAAACGCTTTACCAATCCAGGCAACCTACCAAACCAGGCAAATATAGAAGTTCATATCACAAATGCCGCAAAACTATCCAGGGCCAGGAGCGCACTAAATTGGTGTGGTTTTGTAAAATAGTGAGTGGAACAGAAGTTTTAAGATGCTGCGCACACCGAAATGGCAGGTAGCCCATGTTCGCCACTTCAGGTGTATCAGGTTTCATTAGTTAAAAAATTGATCCATCGTCACATAATGAGTTCATTCTTCAAATTATTAAGTAACCTAAGCTTAAATAAAATGCAAAAAAAAAAAATGCCGAAAAGTGATTTGTGCTTTCACGAAGAGAAGTTAAAAATATTTTATAAATCGTTACAAAAATAATGTAAAAAAAAAAGTGAAAGGCTGACGGACTGATTTCAGTCAGTTTGTTATGGAATTTTCTTATATTAAGAAAAATGTTTATTAATTGAAGAACAATTTTTGTATTTTCATTTCATGTTATGTTAATATTAGTAATATATATATATATATATATATATATTTCTAAATTAGAATAATACATAATAACCTGAATGGCTGTTACTTTAATTACATGGAAAATATTTGTATATAAAACATTAAAAAAACCACTAACTGTCTTTCAAAAAATTGGACATAAGGACAGATAAAATGGTAGTAATATGTAGCACAATTAATTTGTAGCCTCCTTTTTACTTTTTATATTATAATGAATAATTTAACAACTAAGTTGAAGTCAGTCTTCAGCAAAATAGCCAGCCAGATGTTCTAGTCCGGTGAAGTTTAGTTTTTATTTTTATTTTTATTTTATTTTTTTACTTATTATTTTTCTTGAATGGTAATAAAGAATCCTTAGAGAAACACACTGGATGGAAATTCCGTTATATTTTGAGGATAATGAGTTTAATTATATGTACGCAGGTTTAATCATTAATATGTAACAGGTAGAAGAGAGAGACGGTGGAAAAAATTTATTGAAATAAATTATGAAGTTGGAACATAAAGTATATATTGTTTATGAGTGAAGATTGTCATAAATTGTCATGTTTTAAAATATGCACGTTAAAATAACCACGAAATTAATCGCTAAATAAAAATGGATACTCAAGGTTACTGTAAACAAAATTAAGTAAACTTTTCTTTATAATAAATTTGCAATACTTTGGAGAAAATAAAAAAAAGTGAAAAATGAAAACAAAAGAAATCATGAAAAACGTTGCGATTTGTACAACAAAATTCGTACATTAAAATACGAAATCAGAATCAATCACTAGTTATTGACGATAAAGGAGGCAGAGAACATTTAGGAGTATTTTCTAGCCTGAGGATTCCATGGACTTACTTACATGATGCAACGATATCAGTGGAGACAAAAGTAAAAGTTAAATAATTGTGAACAAAATTTTTGATACCCCTTAATGGGGCCAGAATTGTTGCGGTGATGGTTGGTTCCGCAGAGCTGAAAAGCATCAGAGAAATTTTCCGGATAGCCAGAATTCTTTGGAGGCCAGAAGTCTTTTGTGGGATAAGCGAACTACAAGTAAAGCCCAGAAATGAGTAGAAGCCAAGTGAGCAACGCTCTGAAGAATCTCCCACGACTGAGACAGACTAAGATTTTTTTGAACAGTTACGACCGAAAAAGGCCAGAGACCTACATCAATTTGAGCATATATAGGCTTCGCATGATGGAGGATTTTCTCAAGGGCATTGTAGACTCTGAAGATAGGCCTGGAAAGTGATAGCATCGGCTGATACTGTGGAGATTTGTAGGAGACTCCAGTAAATATCCTGACTTAACGGCACTGCTATCATGCAAAGAAGATATAAAAGCCTGGGCTCCAGATGTTTTCCATGATAACAAGACATTATCTCTAGAACCTTCTCATATTTTAAGATTTCTCCGACGAATCAATATGAATGTGGTGCTGTAGTTTGAGAGGTCTCATCTCGGCACCGGCAGG
This sequence comes from Triatoma infestans, assembly GCA_011037195.1. Lineage (NCBI taxonomy): Eukaryota > Metazoa > Arthropoda > Insecta > Hemiptera > Reduviidae > Triatoma > Triatoma infestans. Next base: position 21,647 of record JAAEAF010006737.1, read on the forward strand.
GGGGACAATCGATCTCTTTGATCGCAGTAAACTATAATCCTTAAAGGGGAAAAAAGGCTAGACCCCTTTAAATAGGAGGGTCCTCAATGCTGGAAAATATCAGAGATTTTTCCGAGATGGCTTTCCGAGATTTTGTGATTTATTAATTCCGGAAATGTTCCCATCGACAGGATGTCTTTGGTAAACAGTATGAGTTCGTCGTCTAGCCCAATGCAAAATCAGAACACACAGTGACTGAAAAGGGTGTCATGTAAGTTAGTGCCTTGATTTTCATTGTGTTAGTCGACGTTCACCACCGTTTATATATCAAGAAACCCTCATTGGATGAAACTATGATATATTACGAAAATAATCGCAGACCCAATTCTTAAATACTATAAATGGCTGATTTATTGTTACGATCTAAGCATATTTTGACAATTTCTGGCATGATAACCTCACGGGTAACTAGAATAGCAGAGTTTGAACAATAATTTATTTTTAGACTAAATCTAAACAGTTCAATTCCTGTCATTCCAGTTTATTGTGAGTATTCTATTCTAGAAATTGTCGACATATGCTTAGAATGAAGCATTGAATCCACCGTTTATGATATTAAATTTTATGCCATTAGGCAGCACAAGAATGAGTCGCATACACACACACACAGACCATCATTAAAAACTTTATTTAGGAAAGGGATTAGCTCAGTGGTTAGCGCACTGGACTCCCACGCGGAGGACCCGGATTTAAGTCCAGCTGTGCTGCCCTTAGATTTTTTCTTCCGAGCCCCTACTGCTCACTGTCCGGTGATGGACAGTGTTGTCTGTAACGAGATAACACTGTCCGGAGGCCGGCAGTGCACTGAAAAGGCTACGGGCGCCAATGGCCATAGATGTTGACGCACCTTAATTAAAAAAAAAAAAACAAAGTTTATTTTCGTACTCAGAAGACCTCACAAAGCATTTATTTTTGGTAAAAATTCAATTTCGAAAATTTGGCACAATCGAAAAACTTACTTCCTTTTCCAACATTTTTTTTTACGGTCCACTCACTAGACTTAAAAGAAGAATTCAACAGACATTATGGATTCTTAATAAGACTCCATGGACCTAAATCTACTATGATGATACAGAATACACTCAGACTTTATTAAACACTACTTTGAACGATATGGAGCAGACATATGGAGCAGAAATGTGTGGTTTTGCAAAACCTTCCAAAGTACAACCCCATACAATCCTTCCAATCCAAAGTCCTTCGCCGAATCGTTAACGCACCCTATTACGTCTCCAATCGCATCCTTCATCGTAACCTTTATAATCCCTTCGTCAGTGATCTAATTCATTCCCGATTCCAAAATTTCCATAAAAGCCTAGAGTTTCATCCGAACCTTTTTGCTCAATCACTAACCACACTTTTCCACCCTGACAATCCTCCATGTCGTTTATGACATCGTTTGGCCACGTGATCTCCTTGCTCCACAACCCACAAGTTTATCTATCTTAGGGACTTCCATGCTGGCTGATTTCTCCCATCACATCATCCCAGTTGTAACGCTCAGTGACACAATTGTTATGATATATTGTAGTACATATACATTTGCCAATGTATCTTTGTTATTCAGCTGCAAATAAATAAATAATATAATTCTACGATCAGGTATTGTATTTTAATTTTAGTGTATCAATAGGGGATAAGCGATAAACGAAAACATAGTCAATTCGTTTATCCAAATGTTTTGTTAAAAAAAACTGTTTTCGATTTTTACGCAGAAAATGGCGGTCATTGAAACTACACAAAGCAATTTTATTAATTTAAGGATTAAATTACATTGAAGTAATTTCATTCTTAAAATAACTTTTGTATATAAACTCTTTTATATAAATGTTGCGCAATTATTTCATTAATATTATGTTTATTGCTTCTAATTTCTTTTAACAAGAATAGATTGTTTGAATAAGATATACTATTTCCTGTTCTTCAATAAACAAATTATATAAAGGAAATAATGGATATATATATATAAATCACAATACGATATTTGTTAATTAATTTATACAGATTTATACGATTAGATACGCCGCCTACTCAATCACTATTTCATTATAAATAGTCGAAAACAAAAAATTGATTCTTTAATATTTTGTTAAGTATGTTAAATCATTCACTATGTACGTATGGAGTGCTTGTTTGCACATGACTGAATATGGTTATAATATCTTTGTATTTTTTTTTTTATTTCTCTCTCATTCTCTTTCAATTTTTTTTTATTTTATTTTTATTTCTTTCTCTTTTAGTAAGTCTGTCTGTAGAGTTGAGAATTTATGTTGTCTACTAGGTTAAGGTAGTGGTGAATGGTGTCGTCTTAGTGAAGAGGTAGGTAGAAGGAAGCTGTGAAGTGGTTTTGTACGACCGGCAGATATCTTAGATCCACCACTATAGATATTAGACAAGGGCTCTATGTAGCCTTGCTTTTCTTCTTCTACAGACAAGCCAGGCCCCAGCCAACTTGGGTTTTTAACTGACCAACCGTACCGACAGCGATTTATAGTATTTTATGAATTATGAGTATCTACTTAACCATAATTCTCTTGCTCTCACTCTATCTTCGTTCGTCTCTTGTATTTTCCTTCTGTACACTCCCTCACTTCTAGCTAAATATTATAAATATATATACAAAAAAAAAACCTTTATTCCCAGACTTCTTTTAACTAGAATTTAATAACTTTTGATAGAAAAAAGATAAATTAATTACACAATTTTAGAAAATTTCTTTTCCCTGTCTAAATGTCTAAAAATGAACATGATTTTGTATTTTTTTTTTTTTGTAAATTATGATTCATTTCTATTTTAGTAGATTGGAGACTAGAAATTAAGAAAGAAAAATCTTAAATATTCTCAAGACTTTCTCTTACTGCAGTTTATTTTTTATTAATTTAAGGCGCGTCAACATCTATGGTCATTGGCGCCCGGAGTCTTCTCAGTGCACTGCCGGCATCCGGACAGTGAGCTGTAGAGGCTCATAGGAAGAAAAAATCTAAGGGCCAGCAATGCTGTAGTCGAACTCGGGATCTCCGCGTTGCAGTATTGCTGTAATAATTATAAAATGAACAATTTTCTTCCACTTGGAATGAATTTGAACACAAAGTTGTCCAAACAAAAATTTAGTAGTGGTTTGATTAAGTACAAATTCGTTTTCTGCAAATAGGCAGGTAGAATAGATAAGAAAACATTTTAATCCAGAAGATAGTTCTTTCATCAAACCCGAATAATTCTAAATCTAACATCATAGATCCACAGAACTCCTGAAATCAAATTTTATGGGCAATTGTTTCAAATAAAAGTGATAGTAGATGCAGTTAACATTTCAAGTATAATGAAAATTGTTTTCGCAGCAGATTTCCAGAAAGTTTCAAAAACTTAAACAACTTATTATATAAATTTTGGTGTCTTGCATTAGTGTGGAAAATAATAATAATGACAATAATAATAATAATACTCTCAGCTAATGTTGTGCGTGTCTTCAAAGAAACAGGTTAAGTACAGGCCGCTGGCAGCTGAGGTGGCTTCCCTTTGAAGAGGCGTTGAGTTCTGTTGACATTGTGCCGATTGTCATCTCTGCAGATGGTGTAATACCGCACGCTATCCAGGGTAGACTATTCAAACTTGAAATTAATAAAAAGACGCTGGCTTTAATGCAGCAGGCTGTAATCCTCCATTCCTGGAGGAGATTGAGCTGCAGGAGAAGGACGTGCTGCGGTCGCTGGACCACTGATGATGATGGTCAAGTGTTACTAATGAGTTAATCGAAACAAAAATTGATTCTTTAATATTTGTTAGTTAGAAGAAGTTAGAAGATATCAGTGTACTGGTTATCAAGTGCAGATTATGCCACTCTGCCCCAGAGACGATCCATCACCTTCTTTCTGCTTGTCCAATGTTGGCACAGACGTTACGAACCGTAAGAGGCACAATAGCATGATGGCCAAGGTGGACTTGGTATAGTCAGTATCGCGGGCCTTTATGATAAACAGGTTGCCCAAATGAGAGCTTATTTCTATATCCACCGGGACTCGAGTCTGATCGGTGCAGTAATAGCGGCTAAAAAAGAAAGAAACTTACTACTCTTATTGAATTTTGGAATATAGTCACTATCTGACAAGATAACAATATCTTCTACACTTAGCGCCATTTCCATGGCTTCATTAAGGAGACATCTATAGGCGTACTTTTTAAATAATCCCTCGTCTTGTAATAGTTGCAGGATTAATAGTATTTTTACTGCTAACATACATACCCCGACCTTATACTCATAATAATTGTATTTCTGATTTTTATTTCTAGAGTGAGAAGATAGACTAAAAAGAAGTATGGAGTGACCGAGAGAAGAATGATAATGGTAGAGTAGCTTGAAGAGTGGTGTGACTATTTAGAAATCTGGCTTGTTGTAACAGTCAATTGTTTGAACTAGTTTGGTTAGCTAGTTGAGAAATCTCTAGCCTGAACAAAGGTTCTTGACAGAGAGCTGAGTGCAAAAAAGTTAGTTGCTTTTTGTTGCGTTTGGTTGTAATATAAAGTAGGATGTAAGCATTGTTTTTTTAATTTACAAAGTTTGGGACTATTGTAAGCAGCAATGGGTTCTCTCTCTCATTTTTATTTATTTTTTTTGTTAATTTAAGGCGCGTCAATATTTACGATCATTGGTGCCCGGAGCCTTCTTAGTGCTCCAACTTCCGGACTATGTTCTCTCGACACAGACAACACTGTCTCTCACCGTACAGTGAGCTTCGGAGGAGGATCTTAGGAAGAGAAAATACGTATAAGAGCAGCACTGCTGGTCTGCTAACTTGGATCCAGCGTGATATCACTGAGCTAACTCCTTCCCTGGATTCTTATTATTACTAATTAGTTTTAATTTTTATACTAATTTTGGATTTATTTAGTGAGTCTGAGTCATTGAAGGAGGAAACCAAAAAGGGTGATCTTTCGTCGAAGCAAAACGGACAAACGACGAAAAATTGATAGAAAACCCTCTCTGATTTTTCAATTATCACTACTGCTAAAAGAAATAAGAAATTATAAATGCCGGCTCTTAAAGTAGATTGTAGATATACTCGTAGAAGGAATAAGACGACCGAAGTATTATAAGTATTATTATTCTAACCTAACTTCCTAACTAGACTTAAGAATTTTAAAACACTAAAACAAGCAGTTTCTTTTTAAAAGTAATCCAAGGAATTTGAATCCAAAATTGTTCCAATGTTGAATAATGTTTAACAAGGAAATTGGTTATGAATTTTTTTTTAATTGTCAGCACGATAGCTTTATTGGTCACATCTTTACGGTTTCTACAACTAATCCATTCTGCTAGCTTTCACCACAACTTTTAACTAAAGAATATAGAATTTATATTTAGTAAACTAATGATGATTGTTTTTCATCTGACTATAAAAACATGAGCACTTGTTCCAAAAGAGGAACTAAGGAATTTGTACAAGGATGTCGATGTGGTGGACCACATCAAGCTGGGGCGCCTGCGATGAGCGGGGCATATAGGAAGAATGAATCCGAGGAAGTGCCTCTCAAGTTATCGAGGGAAAACATGCACGGTGTACGCAGAATCGGGAGACCCACATTGAGATGGAGTGATGCAGTGGCAAGAGATGCATGCAGCTTGCTTGGGGTCCACAACTGGATGATGGCGGCATCGAACCGTGACAACTGGCGCTCATCCAGAGAGGAGGTCAAGACTCGTGCAAGCGGGTTGTGGAACCAAGTGAAGAAGAAGAGACTTGTTCCAAAATAAAATGAATGAATGGGTTAAAAGAAATAACAATAAAACAGTTTAAAGCAAAACTTTTTTTATTTTGACCCGTCCATCAGTAAGTGACCAATATTAGTCATGACCAACTGATAGATAGGCCATCATGGATAGTTTATATAAAAAAAATAACTGAGCCAGACAGAACTTTCCTCCTGTACGCAACAAACATACACACACACACACACACACACACTATGCCAAGAAGTGATTGTTGACAAAAAATAAAACAAGGTAAAAAAAAATAGAAAAAAAAAAATTAACTCATGTGACAGACTTGTAAATATTCTGATTAACGTCACAAATCTTACATGTGTAAACATCCATAGCTAATATATATACAATACAGTATGGTATTAGCATTATTCAGTATATTGATCAGGTATATGGGAACTGTTGTGATGACAACGATGGATGTTCTACACTATTGAAACTACTATGTTTGGTTGGAATATTAATAACTAGATATATAAGAAATAATATACATATAACAGACATTTTCTAATACCTAAATAACTGTACACTTTACCGGTGAGACTTGAATCACGTTTTAATGGAAATTTGTTGAATTTTTATTGAATTTTTCATTCACTTTTCAATTATTTCATATTTTATTATTACAAATATACTTAGCCGAGCATCTATGGATATTAGAGCAAACAATTGCATCTTTTTTTACTTTCCGTACTTCTATAAGATTGAAGTAATGCTATCGTGTCGAATTTTCGATTTTTTCTAAAAGCCATCAACCAGAAGTACGACTTTACAGAATGACTTTTTCAATTTTTCGCGAATTTCTCAAAAAATACTTCATTGATTTTCTTGAAACCTCTTATAATATCTACCCACATAAATGCCTATCACTTTTCTTTCAAAAGTTTTCTAGAAAAACAATTAATAATTTATCAACCAGTATGATGCGTGTTAGAAACATTAAGTTGAAATCATCTCTCTCTAACTCTACACTAACTGGTTGATAGTGTAGTAGAAGAAGAAATGCAAAAATAAATAGTTTTGAAAAATATTTTAAGTGAAATAATTTTGGCAAAAATAATGTATTTTAGAGTCAGGTACTATAATTTAAGGTCATTACTGCGAACGAGACAAAAGCATAGGAATCCGTTAGGAAAATAACAAGGCCACTCGGCCAACTGTTTTGTAAGAGAAAATCCCCCGGTAGAGAGGGCATTCCTTCAAGACAGTCTGCATTCTGCTTTCAAAGCCAGAACACTTGCTTCAGGAATCGCTCTCTAAAAATCAGTGCCACTTTAAGTTGAAACATAAGAGCTTTCATTTAATCTAATACTTAATTTCATAAACATAATAGTTGTGATATTGTAAAATATTTAAATATCTTTAAAGATAATATATTTAATTTAATCTGCCAATGTTTTCTTAATTATTCTTATTACTTCTCTCTTAAACATATATACTTACAAGCCCTTTTACTAAACCGCTCGTGCTACACACTACCACTACTCTACAACACATCCACACCAATCACATTTCAATAGCCATACTCTGACGATGTATGGAGAATCCGAAACTGGTCAGAACTACTCGTACATGAAGTATGTACGAAGGCTAAAATCCGTACTATTATTTCACCTTGAAATATGCAATCCGAAAATTGCGGGTCTAAATTAATGGTCCTCCGTAATACTTCATTTCAGCTTCTAGATTTTCGTATGATAACTTTGTATATGAAATGACCAATTTGATCAGAGAGGCGTTGCTCATCTCTGTCTAATTAATTATCTTCTGTCAATATAATTGCTGTATTGCGTCAAAATGGGCCAACGATGAACCCACAATGAATAAAATCAAGAATAAGAACAATGTGTACCGACTAGGTTAAGCATTGTCCTTTAGGTCGACAAAAATTTCGAAAATCCAAATTAATGATATAATCCAGCATTACAGACCTAACTACATATTCAAAAATCTATACATTATATTGCTCAATATTGCTTATTTTTTTTTTTTAATTTAAGGCGCTTTAACATCTATGGTCATTAGCGCCCGGAGCCTTCTCACTGCACTGCCGGCCTCCGGACAGTGTTCTCTCGCTACAGACAGCACTGTCCATCACCGAACAGTGAGCTGTAGAGTCTCCTAGGAAGAAAAAAATTTAAGGGTAGCAGTGGACATATTGCTTATTTAAACATATGTCTAAAAATGATAATACATTCACTCTTTTATATAGATATATGCATTATTTTCTAGTTATTTATAAGAATATGGAAAATAAAATATACAGCAATTATTTTGACAGTGGTTAATACATCATTTACATAATTTGACGTCAAACAAATTGCCCACGAAAGGAAAGCCATAGAAAAAGTACTTTGTACAAATTGATTTTTTTTTTTAATACTAGTTACTATTTTTAGGATGTATTTTATACACTTTACCATCCGGTGTGCAATAATCCCTACACATAAACCCATACAACTAATTTGCAGATTTTATCAATTTCGTTTATATGCTACCCAGTATCTCCAACCAATCCATACCATCCAAAATCATCTAAATTAAACACAAATATGGTGAGAACAATGGAAAATCCAAATTACGTAATGATAGTAAGAGCACCATAGTAACACCCACTCTCCGCCAAGATGCTTGTTCAGCACCATTATTGTTGACTGCAACAACATTCCTGTATGGTGACAATGTAAAATACTTTAGCATGTATCTCACAAGAGAATAAACGACAAGATCTAAACTCTGCTTACAAACTTACCTTACACAGACACTATAAACAACAACCATTAAACGGCGACAAAAAACTCATACAGAACATCTGGTCTTATAAGTTGAAGTTTGGGCCTCAAACCAAGCGAATCAACTCAAAAAGTATCTAGTTCCCTACAATCCAAAAACCTCAACAAAATAATCTAAGCTCGCATCCAACCTAGCCTACTTTCATCAAAGAAATCTTATCTGGAAAGCATCAGAGATATTTTCCATGATAGCATGCTTCTTTTTAAGGTCATCGACCGGTTTCGGGGTTTGCCCATCTTCAGGATGCGTTTATCAAACAGTGTGATAACACAGACTTGCACAGCACAAATTCAGTTTAAACACTAGTAAACTCTGCTGTCTGCTAAGTATGTAAACTGAATTTGCTCTGTGCAAGTCTGTGTTATCACACTGTTGGACAAACTTATTCTGAAGATGGGCGAACGCCCGAAACCAGTCGATGACCTTAAAAAGAAGCAGGCTATCACGGAAAATATCTCTGATGCTTTCCAGCTCTGCGGAACCAACCACAAAAATCTTATCTGACCTTTATAAGAAATTCCATGAATCTCTCCCTCTACATTTAATTATCCGGTACAACAATTGACACATCCCCATATTCCGATAATCTTTTACGCCGATAATGTGCCACTGGCCGCCAGACTTAGTGAACCTTAAAGCCATTATGTTAAGACCCCCGCAAACACTTCAAAAACTTTCGCCGTGAAGCCTTAGGAATGACGAGCTGGTTGCTTGGTGAAAAAATGGACTGTATTAGAGAATAATGAAAAACTAACAGTTAATCACATAAACACAATTCAACTTCTTGGATTTCAATACTTAATACACATAATAGAAATAATATAAATTGAAATGAATTTTATATTACCGATACAAATTTATACGGGTGAAGTTATTACTTTCTTTAGGATCCAATTATTAAAATATTTTAATGTTGGGTATATTGCTTGTGCCGGCATATACGTAATTATATTTGTCTGTAGATTAAGTTGCTGGAAGAGTACAAAGCGACTGGGCACTGAATGGGCGACTGGGCATCCTGGTGACGGTAATATTTTCTGGTGAGCGGTAAGACCGCAAAAAGAACGAAACAAATCAAGCAATGATAATTATAAATTTTCAAACTGGGCTGACGACGGATAAAAAACAGATACGTTAGAACAGCTTGGCCAAGATTGTCTACAGCTCCGCTCGACTTCAAACTACCAAAGTTCTCTTGTTTGATGTAGTACCCTGCAATAGTGTGGGATTGTTTATGTTGTATTTAACTTAAAATTTAAAATGATTATTTCTGTAAATTAATCGAGGCTTTAACACATTGCTTAGTTTAAAATATTGCTATTGATTATAGGCTACTATTACTGTTAAGGGCTATTAACGTGCCCCACATGGTTACATGTCTTTATATTCTTATCAGTATTTTGCTTGGTTGTACTGCATATCCAGTAGTAAATATCAATAAAAATAATTGGCATTTCGGATTATAATTGTACATCTAAGAGCTTATAACTACGTGGGTTCCTTATTTAAACATTATTTCCGTTATTATTTGTTCATACATTGTTGAATGAATTTTTTAATAGTATTTCATATTTTAATATTGGAATATTGGAAAATTAATAGTAATAAGTATTATATTATATATTAGGTATATGAAGTTAACGTGTTGGTGGGGTATCAAATGAAAGTTCTGCGCTTGTATTGGAAGATTAAGGAAGATTGAGGAGTATCATCAGATAGTGGAACATACATATACACCATCCATTTGCCTAAGGGTAACAAAATTATCATAAGTAATACCGGGTCAACAGTAGCCAGTCTAAAATTTCATCTATAGCATTAGCTTGGAACTTACCTGGTCAGTATCATTCATTCTCTTAACGTTCACAGATCATGGACATTTTCCAGCCACCAAACACAATCCACAACTTAAAAACGTACAATTACAATTAGATTCTACTATTACTACTGCATTTATGGTAATTTTTTTTTTATATTCGTTTCTTAAAAACAAATTCAGAAGCATGTACTACCCGTACTACCTATTATTTAACTTTCATTATCTGTATACTAGTTTTTTTTCCTTTAACACTAATTCTGCCTACTATATCCACTTATTGGGACATATAATCTTCAATGATTATGGAGCACCATTCACTACAATAGATTCACTTAATTTCAACTCGCTGATAAAAATAAGAAAACAAAAAATTAGTTGAATATTCCTCGCAGAACAATAAAGCAACTAATTATTAGCTACGAAAAGTATACTTTATTATTAAAGAAGGTAACTGTTATTTATTTTTTTTCTAAGTCTGGTTATATGCTCTAATTCTAAATTCTAATGTCTTGTTAATTTTCTTTTTATAAAAAAAAAAAAATCGTAGAACCGTAATTTTTACTCTAGACCGACTATGATATTATTTTTCACATTCAACCCTCTTTTTGAAATTCATTAGCTTTTTTTTTTTTTTTTTTTATAGCGTGCGTTTATATTGTATTAATACAATGAATGGCCTAAACAAAGAAAGAAGGTCAACTATTATATCCTTTGTCTTGAAATATGCAATCTAAAAATCGCGGATCCACATTAATGATACTGTCCGTAATAGTTCATTTCAGCTTCTACGATTTGCGAATGATAATGAAATGTTATTGGTGTAAGTGTGTGTTGTAATGGTAGCGGTTGTGGCGTGAGCGGTTTAGTAAAGGGCTTGTGTGTATGTTTGAGATAGAAATAGAAGTATTATTAAGAAATAATCAAGAGGTCACACATGTTTTTAAAATAGATATGTATTCTAAGTGAATTTAAGTACTTTTCAATATCAGAGTAATATGCTTATTAATACACTGAAACTAGTTAAAATAAACTCTTATGTTTTAACTTATGACTGGCACTGATGCTAAGAGAGCGAAAGACAAGTGATCTGATTCAATATCTAATTAAAGAATGCCTTCTAATTGTTAGTTCAAATCTTTTCAAATAATGCTGATATGTCTGGAGGGAGTGTGTTGTCTTATCCTAACGTTTCTTGTCCCCTTGTTCTTCAGTAGCATTGACCTAAATTAGAGTACCTGGCTCTTTCCCCTTCACTAAAATACACTATTTGAACTAGCTAAAATTAACAAAATTATTTCACTAAACTATTTTCAAAATTCTTATTTTCTTTCAGTTCTTTCTTCCACTACAATAACTTTGTGTATGAAATGTACAATTTTGATCAGACAGGCGTAGGATTAATCTAGATAAAGGTCCCAAGGTCGAAATGTGCGAATGATGAACTTCACAATGAATCAGAATCATGAATAAGAACATGTTTACCGATTAGGTCAAGTATTGTCCTTTAAGTCGACCAAACTTTTGAACATCCAAATTAATGATATAATCCAGCATTACGGGCCTAACTACATATTCAAAAAAAAAAACAAAACGATACATTATATTGCTCAATATTGCTTATTTAAGCATACGTCTAAAATGATAATACATATTCACTCTTTTATATCGGGTTTAACAGCAACCTCTGGCAATACTTCGGGATATGGTTTTTCACTTTATTTGGAACGAAAAATTGCTCTTAAACCATGGCCCGATTTGTTCGCCTTCAAAAGTTATTCTTCATTTTGTAAAATTTTCAATTTTCCTACTTTTTCTCATAAAATTGGTTATATCTCTAAAGGTTTTTCACGAAAATCACATTCAATTACACCTTTGGAAGAGCATTAAATTTCCTATAAGAAACAGTAGTTTTATTTTAATTGAATTAATTATAAGGTTTTTCAGTGACTTTAAATACTCAACTCTACAGGGCTTCGACTGTTAAAAACATTTTTTCATTACTATTTTCTTATAAATTTCTTTAAGGCTAGCGTACGGTCCGGCTACAGAAATATCCCGAAGTATTGCCAGAGGTTGCTGTTACACCCTGTATAGATATATGAATTCTTTTGTAGTTATTTATAAGAATATGGTTAATAAAATATTACAGCAATTATTCTGACAGAGGTTAATATACGAGGCATGTCCAGTAAGTAAGTGTACTGAATTTTTGTAGTTTACAAAAATTTTTATTTGAACAAAAAAATAACCTGGTTACATTAGTACATATGTAAGCTATTTTTCGACATACTCACCATTCCTCTCAATGCAGGTAGTGAACCGGGGTATTAATTTTTTGATGCCTTTCTCGAAGTAGTTTTCCGCCAACCCTTCCGTCCACTTCTCCACCTCCCCTCGTCAGTTGAAAACCTTTTTTCACCCATGTGCAGCTTCAGGGAGGTAAAGAGATAGTAATCTGAAGGTGCTAGGTCAGGGGAATGCGCGGGATGGTTCAGGACATCCCATTTAAACGAGGCAACCAGTTCCTTCGTGGCGTTGGCCGTGTGTGGTCTGCCATTGTCGTGCAGCAGGCAGACTCCCCTTTGTCAGCATGCCTCTCCTTTTGTTCTGAATCGCCCTCCGCAATTTTTCTAGGGTCTCACAGCATCTTGCAGAGTTGATGGTTTCCCTTTGAGGCATATATTCAATTAAAATTATGCCTTGACAGTCCCAAAACACGGATGCCATGATTTTCTTGGCTGAAATTGTGGTTTTGAACTTTTTGGCGGAGGGTGAAGAGGTGTGACGCCACTGTTGAGACTGCCTTTTGGTTTCAGGTGTGTAGTGTGCAACCCAAGTTTCATCTCCAGTAATGATGGAGCGGAGAAATTCATCTCCATGGAGTTTGTAGCGTCTCAAAAACTCTTGCCCGACCTTGAGTATTTCACACTTGGCGGGAGATTGGATTGACATTTTTCACGAAACGTATTGTCACGTTGACAGTTCTCAACGTACTGACCTCAAACCGGTCTCGTTGCGGAGGGGAGGAATCAGGCTATACGACAGTGTAGCCAACATGTCAAAAACAAAATCCCTCCAGCCGTGAGAGCCTCAGTACACTTACTTTCTGGACATGCCTCGTATACGAGTATATCATTTACATAATTTGATGTCAAACGAATTGTCCCAGGAAAGGAAAGCAATAGAAAAAATACTTTGTACTAATTGATTTTTTTTTTTCATCTGCAGATGAGATTTTGAACATCGGCAACTGAAAGAACTAACTAAAGCCGACTTTGGCTGAAATAAACTTTGGTCAAAATACCGTATGTGCTGAGAGGTTGCATTCATTAAAACTAAGGAAAAAAATGCAGTGTTTATAATGGCTTTCTGTGGGTGTTTTTATGGAGAAAAAAATAACCAGTAAAATCGCTGACTACCGAGCAATCGACTTTCTTCAAACTCGAAATATCAAAACTCTGTTTGATAGAATAAAGGAAAAGAGTACTTTGGAAGAAAGCATAAACCCACCCTTCCTCCGAAATTCCCCTTTAAATGAATTTTCCCAGAGAAATCTAAAAAATCAATATTTATTGTATTTATTTGATGTTTACGAGTATATACCATGTTTAAAGAAAACATGTTGGAGCCGTTTTTGTTTTTTTTGAGAAAATCCGGAAGTAAGAGAAAGTAAAAAAAAATCATACGAAATATTAATTTAAATATTTACAAATTTTAATATTTCAATAAAATATATATCAAACATGTTGACAACATGTTAAATCATTAGTAGCAGACACTAGATACATAGTTTAACAACATATATTTTCTAGGAAATTAGCATTTCTAAGAGATCTATTACTGTCTGTTACATAGAACATGGCATCCCGCTTTCTTCTGCACACCACTAATGCCAAATGACCCACTATAGTTGGTTATACCATGAACATAACATACCCTCCTCTCAGCCGCTACTTAGTACTTCCCTTAATTAATCTCTAAATCTAACTAGGGCATCCACTTGTAATATGTTTATATATATAGTTGTATTGTTTATATGGAATTACTTACAAATTTATAATTTTAACAATGAATTTTATCTATTACTAGCTGTACTTGGTCCGCTTTGCTGGCCCCTAAAACACATATATTTAAAAGTAAAAATGTTAATTTATTTTATTTGAAATTATTTATTGAAATGAAAAATAATAAAAATCTGGTGTGAAACACTCACACAACTTTCTCTTACTCTAGTTCTCAAAATTATAATTGACAAATTTTATAGTTTGTGTATCAATTTTAATGAAATTCGTCGAAAACTGAAAAAAAAAACTGTTCAGTAAAAGCGCATTTCCGGTTTACTAATTTTCTTGAAACTCGGAATTTCGGTCATCTATTTATTTCTAAATAATTTTGTTTGGATGATAGAATTGTATAATCAACTATGATAGCACTTTAGAGAAAAACATAACCCCTCCCCTCCTCCAAAAGTGCCCTTAATGAATTTTCCCAGAGAAATGTTTTAAATAAAAGTTGTAGATCTTTGTATGTTTAGTTTAAATAGGAAGTTTCAAGAAAATCGTCGGAGATATTTTTGAGAAAAAGTAAAAAAAAATCATTTAGTAAAGTGGTAATGTAAACGCACTTCCGGTTATCCGATTTTTTTGAAACTCGGAATTTCAACAACATTTTCAATTCTAATTAACATTATTTAGATGATAGAATTGTATAATCAACTATGATAGTACTTTAGATGAAAACTTAACCCCATCGCTCCCCCACAACAGCCCTTAAATGAATTTTCTCACAGAAACATTACAAATAAAAGTTGTAGCTAATTGTATTTGTAGTTGATCTACCAAGTTTGAAGAAAATCGTTGGAGCCATTTTTGAGAAAAACGCAAAAAAGTAAAAAAACCAACAAGTAAACTGGTACTTCCGGTTGAGGAATTTTGACAGATGACCCACTGCCAGATGCCTCACTGCCATGATGATACCTAAACGGAATATCAAGTTTTAACTTTCTACGGTTTTTCTTTTTTGAGCTATGCTGTTCACATACATACACACAGACCATTTGCTAGAAACCACTTTTTTGGACTCAGGGGACCTCAAAACGGATATTTCCGGTGAAAACTCGATATCGAAAATTTGACACGATTACAATACTTCCTCTTACTAGGAGTAAGAGAAAGTAATAAGAGTGAATTGAAAAAAATTTTTTTTTTAAATAAAACATTTTAATGAAATACAATTTGCCGAAAAAATGCATATATTTTGTTAAAAATAATATTTTGATTATAATGCTTTTCGAATGAATGCTTTTCTTATTGATTGCTTTTCTTATTGCAATGCTTTTTTTAAACACAATATTTATTGTTCTGCCTTCTGGGGCCTATATATGTATACAATGTGGAAGGTTTGCCTACTCGCGTGCAAGCTGCATACAGTTGAACATGTGAAAAACATGGGCTTTCCAAATTTAACCCGCATACTTTAAGTGATTGGCCTTGTGCTTTGTCATGGTAATGGCAAAAGCGAGCCGTACAGGAAACTGCAATCGTTTAAACTCAAAAGGTGTTTCTGCCCCGGTATCATGGGGATGCGGGGCAGTAGAATGTTTTCATCTTTGATTTTTTTCTAATTAAAATTGGTTGCTGCAATAAAACATTATTAATTATTTCTTTTTTCCAAGGCAAGTCTAGTTTCATTGCAGAGACATGGTGGGTCGATGTTTTTGCAGAAGGATAATAGGAGCACCAACTTTCAAATGTAGAATGTTAGGTGGCAAACCTGGCAAATCAAGCGAGTTTGAAATTCAAAGGGATAATTAACTCATAACAGCATCTATTGATTCAATGAAACACCAACCATTCTCGTGCTTTGCCGTTACGTACAACGGACATTCATTTTTTATGAAGCGGACTGTCTTACTTTTGATTGACGGACGTGCACTGTACGATATGCGAAAAAACAACAGATTTTTCGTATCTTCTGAAAAGCGCCACCTATTGAAAATTTTGTGTACTAAA
>JAAEAF010006738.1:0-29514 GCA_011037195.1 Triatoma infestans
GTCCCCTGAGTCCAAAAAAGTGGTTTTTAGCAAATGCTCTGTGTGTATGTGTGTGTGTTATGTATGTAACAGAATAGCTCAAAAACGAAAAACCGTAAAAAGTTGAAACTTGATATTCCGTTTAGGTATCACCATGGCATCTGACAGTGGGTCATCTGTCAAAATTCCTCAACCGAAAGTACCACCTTACTAGTTTTTTTTTTTTTTACGTTTTTGCGACTTTCTCAAAAATGGCTCTGACGATTTTCTCTAAACTTGTCATATCAACCACACATACAAAGAACTACAACTTTTATTTGAAAGATTTCTCTGGGAAAATTCATTTAAGGGCCACTTCTTGGGGAGGGGGTGGGGTTAGGTTTTCATCTAAAGTGCTATTTCAGTTTATTAAACAATTCTGTCATTTAAATAATGTTAATTAGAATTAAATATGTGGTTGAAATTGCGAGTTTGAAAAAAATTGGATAACCGGAAGTGCTTTTATTTTAACACTTTACTGAATGATTTTTTTTTTTCACTTTTTCGCAATTTCCTCAAAAATGGCTCCGACAATTTTCTTGAAACTTCTTATATAAACTACGCATACAAAGGTCTACAACTTTTATTTAAAACATTTCTCTAGGAACATTCATTTAAGGGCACTTTTAAGAAAGGGTTGGGGCTTATGTTTTTCTTTAAAGTGCTATCATAGTTGATTATACAATTCTATCATACAAACAAAATTAATTAGAAATAAATACATGGCCAAAATTCCGAGTTTGATGGAAATTAGTAAACCGGAAGTGCGCTTTTACTGAACAGGTTTTTTAGTTTTCGACGAATTTCATTAAATTTGGTACACAAACTATAACATTTGTCAATTATAATTTTGAGAATTGGAGTAAGAGAAAGTTGTGTGAGTGTTTCACTCCAGTTTTTTTTTTTTGTGATTTGAAGTGGTTTGTATTCCAAGTTTTAACGAAAAATTGTCCAGTTATAATTTTATTAACATTTGAGAAAAGAGGAATCGTATTTTCATTCCAGATTTTTTTTTCTTTAAAGTTTTATAGTGATTTCCATTAATTGGAAAAGATTCTGCTTTTAATTCGTTCGTTCCAATAAACTATTATTTTCTTTAGTAATATTTATATAAAAATAAAATCTTTAGAAACGTTAAACCTTCAATATTGAGTTTTTCTCATGAAATATAAAACATTTTTCTTTTCTTTTTTTTTCCCCCATTTTTATCTGTTGTTTTTATAATAAAATATAGATGTAATATAATATTATATTATACGTAATATAAAATTAGGTAACCAGACTTGTTATATTCAAAGTAATATTATCACTTTAATGAGACTTGGCAAGGCTTGGTTATATTCGCCATCTTGAATTTCCTTATTAACTAGATGGAATATTCGTAGCCTCTCCACAACCCTTACTAATATTGTCAACTTTAGTACTAACATCTAATAAGAAATATGTTTAATTAAAATAATATATATATATGCACGGAAAATATATTCCTTTGTAGGAAAATTTTTTTGTTTTCTTTAAAAAAAAAAAAAAGGATTAAAAAAAATACTACTTTAAATCCGTAATTACATTTAAAATTGGGTCCAAGCTGCCCATTTTTGATTTTTGTTTTGTTTCAAGTTACATTATGCAAACTGCTGTATTATCAGCAAAATTGTTTATTACTTAAATTATAAATGAATAAAACAGAAAAAACTCTCTCTGTTGTGAAACACTCACACGACTTTTCCTTACTGCAGTTATCGTAATTTTCTTTTTGGATTAACACACATATGCCCTGTTATCATCTAATAGAGCGATTTGTTTTCAGGACCATGCAGCAGTATGGTGCGCTACAGTGCACGCTGTATGATCGTATTATTTGAAAGCATTGCTATGTACAAACTTGATAAAAAAAATATGTGATTGATTTGTGTCTATGCAGTTTACCATTCCATATTTAAAGAAAATCTTTGGAGCTGTTTTCGAAAGAAAAAAAAAACCTCCCAAGAAAAGTATTCTGTAAAATTTTCACTTCAAATATAGAATTCTAGCAATGCTTATAATGTACCCTAATCTTATATAGGTGATAGAACCATATACTGCACTGATCTGGCACTTTAAAGGGAAAGCTTATTACTTATTGAGGTTATAATGTGTTTTGATTTCATATACAGTACTAAAACAATGCTATAGTATTTCCGGTGTAGACTAGCGATTTAGGAAATTTGACACGATCCTAACAGTAACTAAGTAATGCTCAATTGTTATTTAAAAATATTTATTAGAAATATTTTATTAATCTAAATGTATTTTGATAAATTTTACTTATTGCTAGAAAGTGCGTGCCCCAATAGTATGTGTGTGCTCTGACTTGTGCTATATGTCTTTTTTCGTACTGTTGTCCTGAAGATGGGCAAACACATCCTAAACTGTGGATATATATACTGTTGAGCTATATTGCGGGAAAACAAATTGTAATTAGTTTTTATGCTTTTAATTGCTGTTTTATTATTTTTTAATTGGTTAATTAATAATGAATCTTCTAACAGCCAAAGTTGTTTATTGATAAAGTTTCCAACGTTTCCGCACTTCACGTGCCATTTTCACAGGAATATTTTCATTTTTTTTAGTTGTACATTACTGAAAAAACTATAATTATTTTAATACAATGGCTATATTTTACAGTTATTCAATATATATGTCCGAAATTAATTACCTTCATTAAACATTTTCATTGTATATACTGAGGCTTCAGTTGGCAGATTAACAAATATTTTAACGAAAAATGTACAACTAAAAAAATGAAAATATTCCTGTGAAAATGGCACGTGAAGTGCGGAAACGTTGGAAACTTTATCAATAAACAACTTTGGCTGTTAGAAGGTTCATTATTAATTAACCAATTAACAAATTGTAGTGTTTTAGAGATAATATAAAAAACGTGGGCTTAATATTAAGATCAGAAAGCAAATATATCAAATTCAAGGCTTTTTATCCGTCTTAGCATGAATTGAAACAGGCAAGTGAAGGATAAAACCCCAGATACGTATTATCCACCATTGTGCAGCTAACCACTTTATCAGCAGATCAAAATCAGATCAATGCTGAATGATGAATCCTATTTATTTAATAAGGGCGGAACTCTGTTTCTGCCAAACTAAAAATGCACTGTCTACATTTCTGTGTACATAACAGACACTGTACGGTACACCCAACAGATAGAGCAACTATTATTATTAGATACAAAAATCTAAGGTTAATAATTTTTATAATTAAATAGATTATTTTTATTTTACTATAATTTTTAGTACTGCAATTTTATTACAGTGTTGTAGTACTGTAATTTTTATTACTATTTTCTCGTGGTTAGCGTACTGGATTTCACACGGAGGTCTTTTGGGTTCGAGTCCAGTTGTGCTGCCCTTAGATTTTAGACATCCTAGACGCATCTACAGCTCATTGTCCGGTGATGGTAAGAGTTGCCTGTAACGAGAGAACACTGTCCAGAGTCTGGCAGTGCACTAGGAATGCTCCGGGTGCCAGTGACGCGCCTGAATTTTTTTTTTTTTTAAATTTTAATACAGCACCAACACAAAATGTATTTTGCCTGTAATGCTGTTGTCTGTAAAGATAATGAACTGGTGTGTAGAACGGTACCCCATTCAATGATGGCCCTGTTGGAGTGATATGTTTATGAAGTGAAGAAATGGAATGTGAAGTGAAATGAATGTATGGGTGTGCATATAATTATGATAGTTCATAATGTCGTTCAGTGATGTCTGTCAGTCAGTATGAAGTTAGTCTACGGTGGATTTAACAAGTCATCTCCGTTTTAGTCTTCTTTCTGGAACTAGAGTTGTTTGTAAATTGTTGATGAGAAGATTTGTATGACCGTTCAGTTTGACATGATACTTTAGTGTACAGTCGATGTGCTACTTGTTATACTGTTTCAGTGTTTGTGTCTTTATGTATTGTTTCGTTTGTAACATAGAAAGGAGATGAAAGGATAGTCCGCAGTGTGCGAGATTGGAATGTCAGAATTTTTTTCAAATGTATCTGTTTAGCCATTCCTCAAAGCTAAAGTCCGTATAGCCAAAGTGGTTTCAGTAGAGTCTTGTAAATTAGGAGTTTGTTGTTTATGTTTAATGCGGATCTTGTCTTTAGTAATCTGTATAACTGTTTGAAACGTAAATTAAGTTCAAGTCTTTTAGTCTTTACATGTGTTGACCAAGTTAGTCGTTTGTCCAAGTGCATCCCTAAATATTTTACTGAGTTACTTCACGGTAATGGTTCGCTATTATATTTCACAGGTATATCTTCCGTCTTTTTTTCAGAGTAAAATGTACTGTTTTTGTTTTTTTTATATTGAGTTTACTTTTCCATGTGATGTTCCAGTTATGCAAGTTAGTCAAATGCTGCTCCAATATTAATTTGTTATTATGTCTGTGTTTGTAACCAATAGTGCTGTGTCATCCGCATAGGTCGCAGTAACAATATTCGGATGTTCAGGTATGTCGTATGTGTAAATATTGTACACTCTCCTGCAGGACTCCAGCATCAATGGGAAGAATGTCAAGAGATAACTATATTTACCCTAACACTGAAGAATCTGTCTTCAAGATAAGATTTTAGTAAAAGGTAATAAGTTATAAAGGTAGAATTCTCTTTAGTTTCGACGAGCAATCCTGGGTGCCATGCTTAATCGAAAGCTTGTGAAACATCTAGGAAAATGCCTGTACATATCTCTTTGGATTCGAGAGCGTTAGCAATGTGTGTTGTGATTCTTTGTATTTGATGAATAGTAGAGTGCTGTTGTCTGAAGCCAAATTGATGCTGTGGTATGATACGGTCTGTATAGTGTGTAAGTCTTTTTATGAACAACTTCTATTTTACTATAATTTTTATACAATTTTTCCTTCTTTGATTTTTGTAATTAAATGTGGGCCTTCAGAATAACTTATTACTTTTCTCTTTGAAAATTATGAATAGTTTCTTTTGATTATATTCTATGAATTAAAATGATTAAAAGTTGGTACCAATTAAAGATTTTGATTAACTAGATGAAAAATTCGCAGCCACTCACAACTCGTACTAATATTGCCAACTTTAGTAGTAACATCTAATAAGAAATATGTTTAATTAACATAATATATTATTAAATATTGTTTATACAATGGAGTTGATGAGGAGAGAAATTGGGTTAGATTAATTAGACGAGATATGAAGACACTCTTATAATATAAATTTACACAAACTGCACTGGACTTGTAATGATTTTATAGGGTGAGAGCAGAGTTATGACAAAATGATATGACACGATGCGATGTATGGTTGAATCTGATAGATAGATGTCTAGCTCTCTCACTGGCTTATATACAGGTTCTCCCCACTCTAGCCTGCTTAAGTCAGAGAGTACCAGAGAGAGTCTGTTTTCTCTCGGTCGGGCTTGTGTTCTCTCTCTCTTGCCGTTACATTTATTACGCCTTGCACGGAGAATGTTTCCACTTAAAGAAAAATAGAGTCTATACATTAAATCCGTAATTACATTTAAAATTGGTCCAAGCTGCCCATTTTTTTTTTTTCTTTTCAAGTTACATTATGCAAACTGCTGTAATATCAGCAAAATTATGGATTTGTTAAATTGAAAATTATTTTATTGCATTCCATTGTTTTTTTTTTTTTTTTTTTTTTTTTACATTATTAATTAATGATATCAGGTAAAATCTTTTGTTTGTATAAAAATAATTATATATGTTATTTCGTGTTCTGTTGTTATTTGAGGTTTTTTGTTATCATTTCTAATTATAATCTCTCGAAGTTTGTGCTATAAGATATTAAATTTCGTAAGCAGATTTAAATATACTTTTTTCCATCACCTAGATTAGAGTAAGCAGCAGGTAATTAAGGGCAATTCTTTTTTTATTAAACCTTCCAAGTTTATAGCAAAATTAGCCAATTAAAATTGTAGTAAATGTAGTCATTGCAGAAAGTCGTTTCGCTTCAGATTTTTTTCCCCCCTTGTAGATCACAACCTTTTTCATTTGTAACAATTCGTGTGCGTTCTTTTTGTTAAACAAAAGCTAAATTTAACTAAGAGGCTAAATATTGTTTATTACTTCTATATATAATAAATTAGCATCGATTTATTACAGTGCGTGATGTTTTCACTATAAACATATTAAAAAAAAAAAAACCGTCTAAGAGAACTTTTGATTCATGTCATACGCCTTACGTGATTATAGTCTGAACTTTCATCAATCATTACTTAACTTCTAGTCTAGGTATATATTTTAGGTTTAGAGTTGACTGTTTCTTAATTATTAGGCATTTTTTTCTTTCCATCATTAATATTAGTAGTTGTGTAAACAGTTCTGAGAGGTTTGTTTCTTATATTATTGCATTTTAATTTGCAAAATATTTTACAAATTGATATTAATAATAGTCAAAAAAGACCATGATAAATGATCATTTTTATTTTGTGCTTGCTCAGTGGAAAACACGCACCATCTATTATGAAACAAACAAATTTTATAATTTAGTTGGACGGAATGTAGATATAGAAAATAGTCCCGGAGGCTACCATCGCTTAGCCCAGGTTTTGACTTACGCCGATGATGTCACATCGATAACAGCATCATTACAAACCGCTTATATAGGATTGAAAGTAGGTGAATGTTTGTATGAATTAAATAAACCAGGACAAAGCCCCAAATATATGACCATAAAAATGGTAAGAAACTTTGCTACACTGCAAGTCAAGACAGCACAACTTCCAAGTTGCCAGACCTTTTAAATATTTAGGAGTCAATAATAAGGTGAGCCAAGACATAAGAAACAGATCGCGACAGGAAATAGTTTAAGACAGATGTTCAGTATTAGGAATACTTGATACCCATATTTTGAATATTTGGACGCTGAGAATGAAAATCCTAAGCAGCATCTTTAGCTCCAGTATTAGATCATTACTCCTACAGGAATCCAAGAAATACTGAGCAAATGGAGCTTTATAGAGAGGGCGATTGTTACCTGAATACAGGAAAGTGTGCTTTTTGGCGCACCTCTTAAGGATGAAAGATGAAAGGGCCCCTGCAAAGCACACGATAAAGGTGATCTTAGTGGTAGGAGACGAAGGCTGAAATGGTTATAAGATATGGTGGCTGATCTCCAAACAATGAAGATATGAGTAATGGAGAAAGAAGCCTTCTTACATTCTGCTAAAAGAAGCCAAGATTCTACAAGCGCCTTAGAGCCGTGGAAAGGAAAGAAAAAAAGGAAAATACACATTTTCTAGATATTCCATGAGTACCCACTATAATCTCGCTCAGTTATCTTTTTGGCAGAGTGGGAGGCGAGTTATTATTATTCGTTTGTGGGGAGGGACTAATCCCTACGCTATTCGAAGCCCCACTGGGTCATGTAGGTATCCCAAGAAAAACAACAACAAACCGGGTCCAGAATAACCGGGCTCATCCCATCTAAGATTCACCGCAGTCTGAACAAATCGAACAATAACCTTAAAGGAAAATAGCCTCTTCCGCACATTTGTTGCTAATTAAAGATCCTTCACAACCCAAGCAACCTGTCATAAGATGAATGCGTGTTTCCGTCTCTGCCTCGCAAACTCTACAAAAGCGATCTAGCCTTGTTCTTCATTACGTAGATATGGAAGGCGAGGTAAGGAAGATCATTCCGGTTAGACGAAAAATTAACTCCTAATCTCTCAATGCGGCTTTGGTGTGGTGGCGTCGCATTGAAACACGATCCGCTAGGCAGCTGTTGGAAGAAATCCAACGTTTGGCTTGTCTGGCGGTGACTGGTGCGTTTCGGACTACACCGACTGCATCTATGGAGACTTTGTTAGGGATTCCACCTCTCTTTGTGGAGGTGAAAAACCAGGCAATGAAAGCCTGTTATAGAATTAAACAGGCAGGTTTTTGGCAGGGTAAGCGATATGGTCATTCTACCATTTATCGTGAGATGCTTTTAAGGATTCCCATTATAGGTTTCCCTTCTGATAGGGGTTTGAAGACTTTTGTCTTTGGTCACTTCTACAGGGTTAGATGCCTTCTAGGGAAGATTGGTTAACCCTGGGTCCGTCTGGTGTGATTCCTGAGAACTATCTCCGATGCTACACGGATGGTTCCAGGATGGATGGTAGGTCTGGGGCTGCCGTCTATTTTGAGACGGGAGATCATTTGGTAGCGCCTCTTGGTGAGTGGGCCACCGTTTTCCAGGCTGAGGTTTATGCAATTCTTTGCTGTATTTTGGATGAGAGGGTGCGTAACACTAATTTAAAAGGTGTTTGTATCTGCTCGGACAGCCAGGCTGCGTTGAAGGCGCTTAATTCATGTGTCTTCACTTCCAGATTGGTGTTGGAATGTTCTAAAAGACTGGAAGATCTCTCTTCTTTAAAGGATGTGCTTCTGGTCTGGGTTCCAGGTCATATGGGAATCTTTGAGAATGAGGAGGTGGATAGGTTTGCCAAATTAGGTGCCTCTCTCCCTTTCATTGATCCAGAGTCTGCTGTTGGTGTGTCTTCTGGCACATGTTTGTCGGGCTTTCAGACGTGGATGACCTCACAGCAATCATCCTTATGGATGAGTGCAGTGGGTTGTCGGCAGTCTAAAATGCTCATTGGGGGCCCGGACGGAGCTTTGAGTAGCGGGGTCCGATGTCTTTCATGGACCTTCCTCAGGCATCTGGTTGGATTCCTCACTGGGCATTGTGGTTTATGGAGACATCTCTATATAATGGGACTCTGCCTGACCCCTTTTGTAGAGTTTGTGAGACTGAGGAGGAAACACCCATGCATCTGATGACGAATTGTTTGGGTTGTGAGGAGATTAGGTTTAGGACCTTCGGCCGGAATAGGATATCGGTAGAGGATCTTAAGCTGTGTCCTTTTAAGGTTTTGGTCCGATTTGTTCGGTCTGTGGTGAAACTTAGATGGTTAAAACCTGGGCCTGGATTTTCATTCTAGCCCCAGTGGTTGTTATTCTTAGGGATAGCTATATGGGCCCTGGGAGGCTTTGGGTAGCGTAGGGTTGCCCTCCCCTTCTGCGAATAACAACTCCTAGTCTCTTTATTTTCTTTGTAAATGCAATGTTCTTTGCTCTTAGACAATGCCTTAGGTTAGGCGTTTTGGTTTGGAATTTTCTTGTCGAACATGGATCAGAGATATCTGCTATCTCAGTCTCTGCATTATATTTATTATAAGATATTATACGGAATTCGGTATTATAGGCCGGTAAAGTATATTGTGGTATAATTATTCAAATTTTGTAGGAACCTTTCGAGTACAAATAGTTTGGAATACAAATAAATATAACAGTTAAAAAATGATTACTAATATTTCTATTCTTATAGAAGGAGAAAGTTACAAATTTACCATTTATAGATAATCATAATTTGCGGTATAATTATTTTTTTATAGAAGTTTAAAAACCAAAATGGTGTTTTAAACAAAACAATCATCCAAGTTTAAATTCATTGTACGTAATTTTATTGGTGTTTGGAAAAAAGAATTATTGAAAAATAAAATGATAAAGCGCAAATTGTATTTCTAAAAATTTGTATGTATACTCGTATGTTCGCACTGCCGTACTAATGTGTTTTCCACATGTCTCTTTCACATTAATATACGTATAATGGTATTGGCAAACTTGCATCTGTGTTTAGAATTGTATTTTTTATTTTTATTTTAGTTTAACTTGTTTATGTGAACGTTTATTTCTGTCGAACCCATTAGATAGAATATATTCTGATCACGTTAAGGGTTTTCTTTCATTTATTTATATTTGCTGTATTTCTTTTCATTTTAAAGATTTTTGCATTTAAAGGAACATCCTGTAAATAAAACAGACATCTGCCAGTTCTTTTTTGCTTTGTTTATATATGTATTTTAAATAAGTTGCAAACATTTTTAAAGTTTTTTTATCTTTTTATGCCTTCATTTCTCTTTCACACGTTTGTTGAATTTTTACTTTCTCTTGTTTTTTTTTTTTTTTTTAAAGTGTGGTCATGATTTTTTTGAAGTATTTGGGGAACTATATACCTGCAATAAATAACCAAACTGCCGTTAAGCGGCGTTTACACGATCAATATTATTGTCAATACCAGTGTTGACAATATTTCCATCAATACTCATACTAACCACTATCAATATTTCATTACTTTACACGATCAATATTATTGTCAATACTACTTACTATTTCTGCCACTAGGAGAGTGTATTTACGTGTTTATACTCCATCAGTCTAGTTGTTTTTTTGTTAACCTATAAAACATGAATAATCGTGATAAAGCTTGCTTAGCCATTATTTTGGCGCTTGGCACTAAGCGTAAAGTGAAACGAAAACTGTGGATGAAGGAATGGTTAAAGAAGAGGGAACAATATTCACATTTAGTGCTTCTAAATGAAATAAGCGTCAGCGACACTGCTGATTTCATAAACTACTTCAGAATGGATGAACCTACCTTCAACAAATTGTTGAAGATGGTTGAACCATTTTTGAAAAAACAAAAAAATAATATGAGAGAAACCATAAGTGTTAAGGAAAGATTAGCCTTAACACTTAGATACCTCTATAACAATCATTCAAATGCAACTGGTGCACCTAACCTAACCTATAAGAATAGTATCGCTTTTTTTTTTACCGGTAAGTTGCAACGTTGGATAAAACTATTGAACTGACTAATGGCGGAAATATTGGCCCCGCCCCTAAACCAATAATATTGTCGATATCCCCTCCAATTCTCAGTATTGATAGAAAATCTGAATTTCATCAATACTCTTGTCAATACCGACCATCAATACTTTTTTAACACTTTACACGATCAATATTATTGTCAATACTCTAAAGTATTGTCAATACTATTGATCGTGTAAACGCCGCTTTAGAGAACGGAGTCTAAGGATTGTTTAAATAAAACCGAAAGCTGTTGCAAAAAGATTAAAGACTTTGCGGCGGTTTTGATGAATACCCAGCAATCAAGTAATTGTTTTTTTTTTTTTTTTTTATTAAAGCCACAACATTGATCTATCCAATCAACTTACTACACTAAACAGAAGGATCAATAGAAATTGTTAAATCTTATTTGAACATTTTCAAACATGATAAATAATAATTTAACGCTATCGTTACTACAATTTCATGTCTTTCATTTCTTTTTCCTTATATTTTCTATTTTCACTATCCGTTTGCTCTTTATTGTGTGATGTTATTATTATATTATATCGTGTTTCTCTACTAAAGTTGAAGTAATGATATTGTACTCTCATGACATAGTTATGATATTTCGTGCGTGTCTCACTATGTAATACAAATGAAATATTTTCTTGTTTTTTTTTAAACATAAACAATTACAAAATTATATTTCTAATAAATCAATAAACTAATATCTCTCGCTTATTATTTAGTTAATTGTCCTGAAATTACAATTAATAATATAGATTGCATTAATTGGACATATTAATTAAGTTAATTTTGCTATATTACAACCATGTAATAAACTAATGAGGAAAATACAGATCCTGGAAATTTTAGTTTATTTAAATATACTCGTTTAATTAATTAAGAGCTTCCAGTCATTTGTACTACTTTTATTTATATTTCACATTTTCTATAATAATTCATTTTTCATAATTTTTTTTATCCGCTTCAGAAATACTGCGTTCACGTCAAATTTTGGAAATTGAATGTTAGAGATTTGTTATTATTCTTTGTATGTAGGGAGGGACCAAACGCTACGCTATTCAAAACCTCACTGGGCCCATATAGCTACCCCAAGAAGAACAACAACAAACCGGGTCTAGAACAAATATCCAGACTCGGATCTAATCCATCTAAGATTCATCGCAGTCCGAATAAATTGGACAATAATAACCTTAAGGGGAAATAGCCTAAGCTCTTCCACAGACTTTTTATTCCGACCAAAGGTCCTAAACCTAATTTCCTCATAACCCAGGCAATCAGTCATAAGATGGATGGGTGTTTCCTCCTCTGTCTCACAGACACTACAAAATGAATCCGGCAGGAGCCCCATTATGTCGAGATGTCTCCTTAGACCACAATGTCCAGTAAGAGATCCCACAAGATGCCTGAGAGAGCTCCGTGGAAAACACCGCAACGTCTCACTGATGGCCTTGTCCGGACCCCCGATGAGCATGTTGGACTGCCGAAAACCAACGGAGCTCATCCATAAGGATGAATGCTGTTAAGCTGTCCATGTCTGGAAGCCTGACAGACATGTGCCAGAAGACACGCCAACAGCAGGCTCGGGACCAATGAAAGGGAGAGAGGCGCCTAATTTGGCAAACCTATCCACGTCTTCATTCCCAAAAATTCCCATGTGACTTGGCACCCAGACTAGAAGCACATCCTTCTTCCAGTCTTTTAGAACATACTAACACCAACCTGGAAGTGAAGATACATGAACTCAGCGCCTTCAGCGCAGCTTGACTGTCCGAGCAGATACAAACACTTTTTAAGTTAGTGTTACGTACCCTCTCATCCAAGATACAACAAAGAATACCGTAAACCTCAGTCTGGAAGATTGTGGTCCATTTACCAAGAGATACTGCCAAATCATCTCCGGTCTCAAAATAGACCGCAGCTCCAGACCTACCATCCATTCTGGAACCGTTCGTGTAACACCGGAAGTAATTATCTGGTATCACCTCAGACGAACCAAATCTTGACCAATCTTCCCTAGTAGGTAACCTGACACTGTAAGAATGCTCGGAAACAAAAGTCTTCAACATTCTATCAGAAGGAAAACCTGTAACAGGAACCTTCAGAAGCATATCGCTTACCCAGCCAAAAACCTGCCTGTTTAATTCTATACTATAACAGGCTTTCATTGCCATAGTTTTCACCTCTACAAAGAGCGGTGGAATTCCCAATTAAGTCTCCATTGCGCTGTTGGCGTGGTCGCATCGCACCGATCACCGCCAGACAAGCCAAGCGTTGAATATCCTCAAGCAGCAGTCTAGCGGATCTTATCTCAATGCGACGCCACCACACCACAGCCGTATATAATCACCTAGGTATAATAACCATACCATAGATCCAAAACATCATCTTGGGAGTAATCTCCCAATTTTTACCTACGATTCTTCGACATTGCCAAAAGGAAATAATTGCCTTTTGATGCTATGTCTTAACATGTTCCGACCAATTTAATTTACTGTCAAAACCCACCCCAAGAAACTTTACCGATTTGCAAATCTGAACAGAAGTTCCTAATAACCTAGGAGGTTTTAATCCTACGATCTTCCTTCTATTAGTAAATAAAATCACCTGGGTCTTACTGGGATTAATTGAAAGACCCTTATCCGGAGTCCAATCATATACCATGTTGAGGGCACTTTGCATTAAGTCTGAGATAGTATTCAGACATCGCCCCATCAATAAAATAACACCATCTTCGGCATATGCCTGTACATAGAATCCTGGTTTATTAATGTTCTTGAAAGTCGAAATTTTGGCAATCTCGTATTTATTTCTAATTAATTTTGTTTAAAAAAGAATCAACTAAGATAACACTTTAGAGGAAAACATAAACCACCACCCTTACCCCAAAAGTCCTCTTATAACTTTAGAAATGTTTCACTTAAAAGTTGTAGCTCCTTAGATGAATGGTTCACATAGTTAATTTAAAAAAAATCGTTGCAGCCGTTTTAGAGAAAATAATAGTAAACTGAAAAATACTTTCTAGTAAAAACGCACTTCCGGTTATGCGATTTATTTCAAACCCGGAATTTCCACAACATATTTAATTTTAATTAATATTATTTAGATGTTAGAATTGTGTAATGAACTGAAGGAGCACTTTAGAGGACAACCTAACCTCACCGCTCCCCAAAAGTATTCTCAAATGAATTTTCCCGAAGAAATGTTTCAAATAAAAGTTGTACATCCTTGTAAGTGTAGTTGATGTGCCATGTTTAAAGAAAATCGTTTTGAAGCTGTTTTTGAGAAAATCGTAAAAAAATGAAAAATAACTCAAACAACTTTCTCTTACTCTTACCGCAGTTTTCTTACCGCAGTGATTAACAAATTTTATAGTTTTATGACAATTTTGATGAAATTCATTGGTGTTTTTTACGGAGAAAATCGCAAAAATTTGAAAAATACTTGCGAGTAAAAACGCACTTCCGTTCATCTGATTTTCTTCAAACTCGTAATTTCAACAACATATTTAATACTAATTAATATTATTTAGATTTTAGAATTGTGTAATAAACTCAAATAGCACTTTAGAGGACAACCTAATCCCACCCCCTTCCCAAACGCTTATATGAATTTTCCCGGAGAACTGTTACAAAAAAAAAGTTGTAGATCTTTGTAAATGTAGTTGATGTCCCAATTTAAAGAAAATCGTTTTGAAGCCATTTTTGAGAAAATTGCAAAAAAGTGAAGAGAAAGAAAAAAAAAATCAGTAAAGTGGTATTTCGGGTTGTGAAATTTTGACAGACAGACAACTTACTGTCCCATCCTCTGATGGTGATACCTAAACGGAATATCAAGTTTGAACTTTCTACGAGTTTTCGATTTTGAGTTATGCTGTTCACCCACACATACACACACACACACACACACACGACTATTTTCTAAAAACCACTTTTTTGGACTCAGCGAGCCTCAAAACGGATATTTCCGGTGAAAACTCGATGTCGAAAATTTGACACGATTATAATACTTTCTCTTACTAGGAGTAAAGAGAAAGTATGAATTTAGTAAAATCGCACTTCCGGTTAGGAATTTGTCTAAAATCTTATTATCAAATGCGGTTGAGATACCCAAACAGAATATCTAGATTTTCTTTCGTGAAGCGTTTTTTGTTTTTTGAGATTTGACGTTTTTTCTTTCATTCTGTCTCTCTCTCTCTCTCTCTCACATACCCACAAACACATATATATATACACACAAGAGACATATACACCATTCTCCAAACAATTTTTATTTTTTACTCAGGGGATCTAAAAACATATATTTCTGGTGTAAACGTAATTTTCGAAAATTTCATACGATCGAAGTACTTCCTCTTATAAGGAGATAGAAATGGAAAAACATGCAAATTTCATGATAGTAATGCAGCTTTCTGTCATCAAAATAGGAAGACACAATCTTAATATCAACTACAAACATGAAGGAATCAGACACAGATACTGAGTTTTAGATTATAATTTATAATTAAGTAATTTATTACTTTCTCTTACTCCTAGTAAAGAGGAAGTATTGTAATCGTGTCAAATTTTCGATATCGAGTTTTCACCGGAAATATCCGTTTTGAGGTCCCCTGAGTCCAGAAATGTAGTTCTTAGCAAATGGCCTGTGTGTGTATGTATGTATGTGAACAGCATAGCTCAAAAACGAAAAACCTTAGAAAGTTGAAACTTGATATTCCGTTTAGTATCACCATGGGATCTGACAGTACGTAATCTGTCAAAATTCCTCAACCGGAAGTACCACTTTACAAGTTTTTTTTTTTTTACGTTTTTTGCGATTTTCTCAAAAATGCTCCGACGATTTTCTTTAAACTTGGTATATCAACTACATATACAAGGAGCCTACAACATTTCTCAGGAAAAATTCATTTAAGGGCACTTCTGGTGTGGGAGGGGTGGGAGAGGTTTTCATCTAAAGTGCTATTTCAGTTTATTAGACAATTCGCCCTTCTTAATAATGTTAATTAGAATTAAATATGTATTCCGAGTTTGAAAAAAATCGGATAAGCGGAAGTGCATTTTCGCGACTTTTTCAAAAATGGCTCCGACGATTTTCTTGAAACATCGTGTATATACCAAACATGCAATGATCTACAACTTTTATTTAAAACATTTCTTTGGGAAAATTCATTTAAGGACACTTTTAGGGGAGGAGTGGGGTTACAGCTTCCACTAAATTGCTATCATAATTGATTATACAATTTGATCATCCAAACAAAAATTCCGAGTTTTATGAAAATTAGTAAACCGGATGTTCGCTTTTACTGAACTGTTTTTCAAATTTTCGAGGAATTTCGTTAAATTTAGTACACAAACTATAACATTAGTCAGTTATAATTTTGAAAACAGGAGTAAGAGAATGTTGTGTGAGTGTTTCACACCAGATTTTTTTTAAAGGTTTTTATTTCACTTTTTTCCCCTGTAATAATTATATTTTTCATTTAGCCTGTTTTATTTTTCACTTCTGTGAGAGCAGAAGGATTTTTCACAATTTGTATTCCTTATATACAAGTTGTATAATTATTTTTGTGTCATAAATAAATAAAACATAAATATATTTAAAAAAATATAAACAACATAAATTAAAAAAAAAAAAAAAAGTTCTGCAAACTGACATTTCAGATGACAAACTTTGACAGAAACCTTTATTTCGTATCCTATTGTGATACTAAAGGGAATACTAAGTTAGGCGTTTTTAATATTTTTTTCAGACATACATATACGTATATATTATGATATATATATATAAAAACCCACAGAGAAAGTTATATGATGAGAATGGAACTTTACAGAAAAAATAATATTTAATAATTCATTATTAAATAGTATCAGTAAATGCACTTTGAAATTAAAGAATATCCATTTTTTTTCATACATTGTTTCAAAATAATTTGTCTAGTAAATAATTATTCCGAATAAATTATTTGAAAAAATATTAATTTATTTGCCCAGCTGTGTGAACTGGAACATTGTCAATAATAATAGCTTGAATATTTGTTATACTAGACCTGCAAAGCATATGTGTATTGAATGGTGTTCTATGTAGTATACATATTTTGACAATGGATTCCTTTCTTGCCACTGGTTAGTGTGGAAACTTCAATGGAGCTATATTTCGAAATTCCAATACGCATAATATGTTAACTTTGGCCATAATAGTGAACATTAGTAAATTAGTGATTTTTATAAGTGATCTCGCTTGAAATGCTCTTAAGACATATTTACTCTTCTGGAGCAATCCGTATTAGATATTCGGCTAAATTTTAGTAATTTTCATGCTTCCTGTTTTCTTTAATACTTTATATCATCGAAAAATATAAAATCTAGATTGAAAGGTGCTTGCTGATGTTTGAAATAAATAATGAAAAGATTGAAATAAAATAAAAGTTAAATCAAAATTAGAAAAATGTAGGCTAATAAAAAAATTATATAAATAAATTTAATTAAAATCCAGTAAATTGATTATAAATTGTTTTCGGTATTTCCAAAAAAAAAAAAAAAAAATCTGGTGTGAAACACTCACACAACTTTCTATTACTGCAATTTACACAGTAATATATGACAAATTTTTTCAAATTTTGTAATTCCTACTAAATCTAATGTTTAAATAATCTTCATGGGAGTAGCTAAACTACATAAAAAGCCACCCTTAAAAGCTTATTTTCATTAAAAAAAAATCGCTAATATCTTTGAAAAGGATATTAGCGTTCCTAGCTGCAACACGATGCCACAAGAACGGCGAGTGTGCATCTGTATATGAATATAGGTTGTAATGTGTTAAGATTACAATGAGTTTGGTTTGATAAGTTTCGTTAAAATTTTTACTGGATACAAATTGATTGCAATTACCCTTCAAAGATATAAATTAAAATTAAATTATATAATTAAAATAAAATTATGTAAATTATTCATTGTAGTTAGAACCGCAGGACTAGAAAAACCTTGTATACCTCAACCGGAAGTACCACTTTATTACTTTTTTTTTTTTTTACTTTTTTGCGTTTTTCTCAAAAATGAATTAGACGATTTTCTTCAAACTAGGTATATCAACTACACAGAGAAAGAGCTACAACTTTTATTTGTAACATTTCTACGGGCAAATTCATTTAAGGGCAGTTATGGGGGAGGGGTGGGGTTAGGTTTACATTTAAAGTGCTATTTCAGTTTATTAAACAATTCTATCATCTAAATAATGTTAATTAGAATTGAATATATTGTTGAAATTCCGAGTTTCAAAAAAATCGGATAACCGGTAGTGCGTTTACATTACCACTTTACCAAATCATTTTTTCATTTTTTCGCGATTTTCTTACTGGGAAAATTCATTTAAGGGCACTTTTTTGGAGGAGGGGTGGGGCTATGTTTTTCTCTGAAGTGCTATAATAGTTGTTTATACGATTCTATCATCCAAACAAAATTAATTAGAAATAAATACATGGCCATAAATCCGAGTTTCAAGAAAATTAGTAAACCGGAAGTGCGCTTTTACTGGACAATTTATTCATTTTTCGACGAATTTCATTAAATTTGGAAAAAAACTATAATAAATTTTGTCAATTATAATTTTAAGAACAGGAGTAAGAGAAAGTTGTGTGAGTGTTTCACACCAGATTTTTTTCTTTTTTTTATTCATTTAATATCCGGCAGATTTCTCTCAAAATCTTACTATTCTAAAGACTAGTATGAGATAGTTCAATATTTCTGTATGGACTGGAATTCATTCATGTCATCCCATTATTTAGATGGAATTTTTAGCTGGAATAAAATGTAATCCATTAAAAAGATGGGACACTTTTTTTTACAATAAGACAGGGCAGCGGGGTCTGTTGACATTTCCCACATTTGCATGTGTCATTTTAATAATTTTATAAATGGAAATTATTTAGGTTAATGTTTCAAAATGAATAAATAAAAAAAAATTTTTTTATTTATTTCTTTTTCTGTTGTGTGTTTAAAATGTACGTGATTTTACAAAGTAAAATGGATGTAGTAGTTGCTGAGGTATGTGACGTATGAAATGAAGAAAACGTTCTGACATTACAGCTGCCAGTGGTCGGAGTACAGACCACAATGGCGAGTAAAACAACGGAGGAATTCCTTACCATACCGTCGTCCCTTCTCTGGCAGTGCGCTGCTTGTCTTGTTTCTAGCTTGGCACATTTACAGCTACCTTTCTCCACTTTCTCTTTCTACCATTCTACTTTACCTTATTTCAAGTATCCTAAAACTTCTAAAAGCGCAAGGAACACACCCTAAATCGTTTTTCCAACTGACGTCCTCTTTTTTGTTTTTCCACTATCTTTTCTTTACATTGTATTCTGCCATTTCATTTAATCTTTTTTCATTTCTGTTAATTAAGAGGTATCTTTTATTCAATAACAAAAAAAATTCTTTGTTTTTATCTTATTATATTTACACAGCTAATTATCTTTCTCCATTTATAATTATACTTAATTTTCTATCCCGATAATTTCTTTTCTTTTATTGTTTGTATTTCTACTTCTTTTTTACTGTGAAATGTTCTTTGTAATTTGCTCTTTTTTACTTCCTGTTACCCCTAGTAAGAGGAAGTATTGTAATCGTGTCAAATTTTCGATATCGAGTTTTCACCGGAAATATCCGTTTTGAGGTCTCCTGAGTCTAAAACAGTGGTTTTTAGCAAATGATCTGTGTGTGTTTGTGAACAGCATAGCTCAAAACCGAGAAACCGTAGAAAGTTGAAACTTGATATTACGTTTAGGCAACCACCATGAGATCTGACACTATGTTATCTGTCAAAATTCCTCAACCGGAAGTATCACTTTACTAGTTGGTATTTTTACGTTTTTGCAATTTTCTCAAAAATGGCTCCGACGATTTTCTTTAAAAATGATATATCAACTACACATACAAACAGCTACAACTTTTATTTGAAACATTTCTCTGGGAAAATTCATTTAAGGGCACTTTTGGGGGAGGGGTGGGGTTAGGTTTTCATCTAAAGTGCTATTTCAGTTTATTGGACAATTCGCTCATCTGAATAATGTTAATTAGAATTAAATATATATTGTTGAAATTCCATGTTTGAAATAAATCGCATAACCGGAAGTCCGTTTACTTTACTCTACTTTACTAGTGGTTTTTTCACTTTTTCGCGATTTTCTCAAAATTGGCTCCGATGATTTTGTTGAAACTTCTTATATAAACGACGCATACAAAGATCTACAACTTTCATTTAGAACATTTCTCTAGACTTCATTTAAAGGCACTTTTAGGGAATGGGTGGTGGGGTTATGTTTTTTTTTAAAGTGCTATCATAGTTGATTATACAATTCTATCATCCAAACAAAATTAATTAGAAATAAATACATGGCCAAAATTCCGAGTTTGAAGGAAATTAGTAAACCGGAAGTGCGCTTTTACTAAACATTTTTTTTTTTTCAGTTTTCGACGAATTTCATTAAATTTGTTACACTAACTGTAACATTTGTTAATTATAATTTTGAGAACTGGAGTAGTGTGAGTGTTTCACACCAGATTTTTTTGATAATACATTGGGTTCATTTAATTATTTTTTGCTATAGTAATTGTAGTTAGAAACTTAAGATTTCTTTATACATACATACAGTATACCAAATCACAGATGGCAAGATAAAGCAACTTAATTGAGTTGTTAACAGCTAAAGGTTATGAAATCTCAATTTAATTATCAGGTACACACCAGACGAATCCAATCTTAAGCAATCTTCCTCCGAAGCTAACCAGATGCTGTAAGAATGATCGAAAATAAAAGTAAACATTCAAAAGTTTTTTTTTTTTTTATAACTCTATAAACCACGATTTCAGTAAGAGTAGGTCGTGTGAATATTTCACACCAGAATTTTTACTTTCTCTTACTCCAAGTAATAAGAGGAAGTATTGTAATCGTGTAAAATTTTCGTTATCAAGTTTTCACCGGAAATATCCGTTTTAAGGGTGCCTTAAGTCCAGAAAAGTGGTTTTTAGAAAATGTCATAGCAATGTCAAGTGGCTCCAGCCAGCCACTATCTTCACAAAAGGTAACAAGAAGAAAAAATAATTTATAACTAGTGGCTCCAGCCAGCCGCTATCTTCAATACAAGAGCGGTGCCACACAAAAGTCTTTTTAAACAAGGGTCCACACACGGTCAAAGAGAAGCACCGCTAAAATGATCATTATTGTACAGAAGCCACCTGGACGATATTCCTTCATACAAGGGCCAACAAACACTCAAGGCTACCACTTGAAAATCACCGATGAGCGACCATCTGTCGCCAAATCTGGCCACTTACCTAAATCACACTGGTCACCGACCTGGCCAAGGTCGGCACACTGCGAGTGATGTCTTAGTGTAAGTACTAGTTACACACCTGTCAATGTGTGAGTAATACTAATATAAACTTCGCTCCACTGGAGGAGGGGATTATTATATCATTATAGTTTCAACGCGCATTACAGCTTCAACGATCAGTACAGCAGCAGTTTCGCCAGCGCGTCCCTATTACAAGGTTTAACTTATAATTATTATCATTCAATCAAACATTTCATAGATGTGCATCTTAGTTTTATCTACTTAAATCATTTTAAATTACTTGTAGTTTTATCACTTTAAATTATTTATTTATTTCTATCATTTCATATTAATTGTAGTTACCAATTGACACATTTAAATTATGGTTAAAATATAGTCTATTTTGTAAATTCAGTGTTTGTATTTTAAGTAATAACTCTCTATACATCTCTAAACTAACTTCCGCCTATTCTTCATATCAAGTCCCTCTTCAAGACATCCTAACTCCATTACCCCTGCAATCCGATCAACTGATTCCAATACAGTTCCGTGTGTGTATGTTTGAATTTGTATGTGAACAGCATAGCTCAAAAACGAAAAATCGTAGAAAGTTCAAACTTGATACTACGTTTAGGTATCACCATGGGATCTGACGGTGCGTTATGTGTCAATATTCTTCAACCGGAAGTACCACTTTACTAGTAGTTTTTTTTTACATTTTTGCGATTTTCTCAAAAATGGCTCCGAAGATTTTCTTTAAACTTGATATATCAACTACACATACAAAGAGCTACAACTTTTATTTGGAACATTTCTCCAGAAAAATTCATTTAAGGGCACTTCTGGTGGAAGGGTGGGGTTAGGTTTTCATCTTAACTGCTATTTCAGTTTATTAGACAATTCTGTCATCTAAATAATGTTAATTAGAATTACATATGTTGTTGAAATTCCGAGTTTTGAAAAAAAATCAGATAACCGGAAGTGCGTTTGTTTTGACACTTTACTAAATGATTTTTTCATTTTTTCGCGATTTTCTCAAAAATGGGTCCGACGATTTTCTTGAAACTTCGTATACAAAATAGAAATGCAAAGATCTACATCTTTTATTTAATACATTTCTCTGGAAAAATTCATGTAAGGGCAGTTTTAGGGGAGGGGTGGGATTGTAGCTTCCCCTAAAGTGGTATCATAGTTGATTATACAATTCTATCATCCAAACAAAATTAATTAGAAATAAATAGATGGCCAAAATTCCAAGTTTTAAGAAAATTGTAAGCCGGAAGTGGGCTTATACTGAACAGCTTTTTCAGTTTTCGACGAATTTCGTTATATTTGGTACACAAACTATAACATTTGTCATTAATCATTATAATTTTGAGAACAGGAGTAAGAGAAAGTTGTGTGAGTGTTTCACACCAGATTTTTACTTTCTCTTACTCCTAGTAAGAGGAAGTATTGTAATCGTGCCAAATTTTTCGATATCGAGTTTTCACCGGAAATATCCGTTTTGAGGTCCCCTGAGTCCAAAAAAGTGGTTTTTAGCAAATGGTCGGTCTGTTGTGTGTGTGTGTTTGTGTGTGTGTGGTGTGTGGTGTGTGTATGTATGGATGTATGTGAACAGCATAGCTCAAAACGAAAAATCGTAGAAAGTTGAAATTTGATATTCCGTTTAGAGGTCACCATGGGATCTGACTGTACGTTATCTGTAAAAATTCCTCAACCGGAAGTACCACTTTACTAGTTGGATTTTTTACTTTTTTGCGATTTTCTCAAAAATGGCTCCGACGATTTTCTTTAAACTTTAAACATCAACCACACATACAAAGAGCTACAACTTTTATTTGAAACATTTCTCCGGGAAAATGCATTGAAGGGCACTTTTGGGGGAGGGGTGGGGTTAAGTTTCCATCTAAAGTGCTATTTCAGTTTATTAGACAATTCTGTCATCTAAATAATGTTAATTAGAATTAAATATGTTGTTGAAATTCCGAGTTTGAAAAAAATCGGATAACCGGAAGTGCGTTTGTTTTGACACTTTACTAAATGATTTTTTCATTTTTTCGCGATTTTCTCAAAAATGGCTCCGACGATTTTCTTGAACTTGAGTACAAAATAAAAATACAAAGATCAACATCTTTTATTTAATACATTTCTCTGGAAAAATTCATTTAAGGGCACTTTTAGGGGAGGGGTGAGGTTACAGCTTCCCCTAAAGTGGTAT
Organism: Triatoma infestans; assembly: GCA_011037195.1. Classification (NCBI taxonomy): domain Eukaryota; kingdom Metazoa; phylum Arthropoda; class Insecta; order Hemiptera; family Reduviidae; genus Triatoma; species Triatoma infestans. The sequence goes on from JAAEAF010006738.1 coordinate 23,240, forward strand.
CATAGTTGATTATACAATTCTATCATCCAAACAAAATTAATTAGAAATAAATAGAAATGGCCAAAATTCCAAGTTTTAAGAAAATTGTAAGCCGGAAGTGCGCTTATACTGTACAGCTTTTTCAGTTTTCGACGAATTTCGTTATATTTGGTACACAAACTATAACATTTGTCATTATAATTTTGAGAACTGGAGTAAGAGAAAGTTGTGTGAGTATATCACAACATACTTTTTTATTTACTTTGTTTTACTTTTATTATTGAGAAATTTTAGGTTTAACTTTGTAGTTTAATTGGAACTGCATTAATGATATTTACATTTGTTTCAAACTTTATTGTAGAATTTATTCGGAATAACTGTTTCCTTTTTAGAAATGTATTCTAGAGAGTTTACTAGTACTGGACAAAAGAGGCACTGTAACTCACGCACGTACACAATACTCTCAAGAGAATTTAACCTCTCTCTTTTTCAGGTGGATGTTTGTCCCCCTAAAATGTGACTCAGTAAAGATATTTTGTGTGTGTTTTGTACGGCTATGTGTACGTATATAGTTGTAGTAGATTTTCACGAACTAAGCCTCCTATCTAGTATAAATTCATGAATGCAATCAGACGTTGTGGTACGCACTGAATATAAAACTCACCTAGTAGTCTTGTTGGTTTTGAAGAGTTGCTAGGAGAATTTTCTTTCTTTTTTTTTTTTCTTTTATTTTTTTTTTTTATATTTTTCTTTTTTATTTTTATTTTTTGCAGCAACCTTACTGCCCTCTTTATGTATCCTCTCACATAGACGGACATAGATCAGTCACTGTACGTCTCTCTACAGTTATATCCTTCCTGGACGTTTGGCCTCTTTAATTCATCCCTAGTGATTTGTGACATACACATCCTGCTGTTTTTTTCCCTCTAATAAAAAATATTACTACCTCTATGTTGAATACGAGGTTTTTACTAACCGTACAATACTACGCTGCAAACATTTTCATATTTTTTTTTGGGATTTAACAATCGAAATATATCTTGGCTAAAATTCAGAATCGACATCCCCACCAACCTTTTTATACTTATCCATCACGGACTGATGAAATCGTTTCACCGTATGTTACAATACACTGTTCACTTCAAAAAAAAAAAAAAATATTGGGTTGGTGCAAAAATAATGCAGGTTTTTGAATTTTCATCTTTTGTTTACTTCTGCTTGCCAAGTAAACAAAGATAATCCTCCAGTCTAGGTAATGGATTATAAACAATGTTTATTAATGTTGTTTTTCCTCAAATATCAGTTTAGTTTGTGTTCCATTTTGTATGAGTTAAGACTTCCGATATTCACCACGTCAAAACAAGATTTTCGTCAAATTTATTTTTACGAGTTCAAACTTGGTCGAAGTGCGGCTCAAACTGCGCGTAACATCAATGTTTTTTGGGGTGAAGGAAGCATCAGTGAATGTACAGTGCAGCGATGGTTCCAAAAATTTCGTGTTGGAGATTTTGATCTCGAAGACAAGGAAGGTCGCGGTAGGCCCTCTGTTGTTGATCACGACCATCTTAGGGCATTGGTGGAAGATAACCCTCGCAAAACCACTCGGGACTTTGCGAGAGAAGTTAGTGTTGACCACTCAACAGTCGTTCGCCATCTCGAACAAATTGGTAAAGTTAAAAAGCTCGACACGTGGGTACCTCACGAATTGACCCAGAGCCAAAAACATCGGCGTTTTGAAATTTGCAATTCTCTTCTGTTGCGCTACCAAAATGAACCATTTCTTAATCGAATCGTGACATGTGATGAAAAATGGATCCAATACGACAACAGGAGACGGTCAGGCCAGTGGCTGGACAAGGATGAAGCACCAAAACATTTCGCGAAACCAAGCCTGCACCCGAAAAAAGTAATGGTGACAGTGTGGTGGTCTACTGCAGGTGTTATTCATTACAGCTTCCTAAATACTGGCGAAACAATCACGGCTGAAACATATTGTCAAGAAATTGACAAAATGCATAGGAAATTGCAAAATCTTTGTCCAGCATTGGTGAATCGGAAAGGACCAATTCTTCTTCACGATAACGCCAGGCCACATATCGCAATGCCAACTCTCAGGAAACTTCAGGAATTGAAATATGAAACACTTCCGCACCCTCCATACTCCCCCGATCTCTCGCCGACGGACTTCCACTTATTTAGACATTTGGACAACTTCTTAAGAGGAAAAAATTTTAGGGACCGAAGTGAAACCGAAAATGCCTTCCGCGAGTTTATTGAGAGTTTAAATAAAGATTTTTTAGAAACTGGAATAAAAATGCTTCTGACACGTTGGCAACTATGTGTTGATAATGATGGAACATATTTTGAATAAATAATCTTAGTTTTATACAAATTATAATAATTTTTTTTTTGGCATATAAAAACCTGCATTATTTTTGCACCAACCCTATAATTCAAATATCTAAAAATGCATCAATTGGTTTGGAAGTGAATAATGGCCGCCATGTAAGTTTATAAGGCATACAATCTGAACAGTGATTCTATTGATGTAGATGTAGATTGTTGTAGGGGATTATCGCACTGCGACCTGAAAGATCTATTGTGCCCCTGGAGTCTTCTCAATGCACTGCTGGCCACCAAGCAGTGTTCTATAGCTACAGATAACACTGCTCATCTACGTACAGTGAGTTGTAGAGGCTCCTAGGAAGAAAACATCTAAGGGTAGCATGCTGGATTCGAACGCGGGACTTCCGCGTTGCTAGTCTAGCGTGCTACCACTGAACTAATCCTTTCCTTCTCCCTTGGCTTATGCCAGTTAACTAGGGGCAGAGACCCTAGTTATAATAATAATAATAAGAAGAAGAAGAAGAAGAAGGTGTTTATTCAATAAATGAAAATTATACATTCACAGATAATATATAACACAGAAAACACATTTCCATGGACCAGAGCCCGTTTGCAGAGTTGTTCTATAAATACACCAATCTACTCCCAAATATAATATTATTAACCAATTAAGCATTTATTTTTATAAATTAGAAATAAACACTGTAAATATATACTTATTATTAAAAGTATAAGACTAAAAAAAACACAAAATTAAAAGGGTGTACAACTAAAAAAAACAAAAAAAACAGAGCTTATAACTGATATAGACCTAATAACTCATCTGTACTTCTATTTAATTTAATAATTGAAATGTTCTATTAATGACATTCTATATGCACCTGCGGCTATACAAAACTGATTTAAATTGACCCAATTCCTCCCATTTAAATAATCTATAAACTCCGATTTTTTCTAATCTACTTTTACCAAAACTCTTCACTCTGAATTCGGCCAAAATTGGACATATAATGAAACATATCTTCGGTTTCTTCCATATTACACATCGAGCATAAATACTGATCCTCCGATCGACCAACTCTAAAATTTCAATCTAATACCTGTCCCCTTACTTTAAAGATATTACTTATTAATAATGAACTATTACTATCTGCTATATAATGTTTACTTCCCACGTCAAATTCTAATTCCTTATATAAACTATGATAGATTGATTGATTAACTTTTATATACAAAGTTTCTTTAAATTCAAATTTAATGGCAGAGACCCTAGTTTGTGTACTGTGTTTGTCCTTGTCTATAAAATGTAGAGTGTATGTAATTTAAGTGTATTGTATACTATTCTGACGAAGTATGGAGCACTGAGTTGTGGTAAGACTAGGGTCGCTACTCCCCAAATAAGTGCATGCAACAGATACCTCTTGTGGGCATTTCTATTGATGATATATAATAAATATTTTTATCTTAAAGATGGATGATCATCAAAGTCGAATATCGTATTTTTATGTGTATTTTAAGGATTAGGCAGCTCGGAAAGTAGTATACAGTGTATGATTTGCTTCTGAAAGGATGTATACTGCGTGTGCTGTGAACGAATGAAGTATGCAAATGGTAAAGTGCCGTCATCATGTAAGTAATGTAATAGGATCCGAAGTGCAGAGAGAGAAACACAAAATTGACAATCATCTAATTACTCGCGCTACTTAGGCCAGACTAGAGTGGGGGGAGTCTCTGTGTATGCTCTAGTCTGGCCTAAGTAGCGAGTAACTAGATTGTCAATTTTATGTTTCTCCCTGCTCTTCGGAACCTGTTACACAATGGAGTATGATGATGCAAGTAAAATGCCGCCATCATGTAAGTAATTTTTCCAGTTTTCTATCTTACTTAGAATAGATGTGTACAAAAATAATCGAATCTATTATATAGGACAGTAGTGATGTGAGCGTTTGAGAGTTGGACTGAAGTAGGGTTATTTTTTTTTTTTCATTTTTCGAGATCAGAGAGTCGTAGAGGCGATAAATATGGTGCGGGAGCTATAACAATATGCTTTTAATGTTATTCCCATTTGTTATTCTAATTTTCTTAAATTCCAAGTTTTTAAGAAAATTTATAACTTTAATTATTGTATTAATTGCAGAAATTGAAAGCCGTTTGAATGTTTCATATCAAGTTTTTATTTTTATTTTTAAAGTAATTTACATTTAAAGTTCACATTATTTTGATAAAGACCGATAATTACTGCTCCAATCATTAAAACCTCTTTATTTTGGAAATAAAAAAGGTAACTATAGCGGAATCTCTTCTTTTTCATATTGCTAAACGTCGATATAAACTTGTTTTATAGCTGGTAGATGACTAGTAGAGTTGGAACAGGGAGGAGATATGACAGAGTTAAACAGAATGTTATCATTAATCAAGGTGCTCTAGTATCGTGGAAAACATCGCAGGTGTCCTTCTCATTATATGGCAACATAGTGATTGATCGTCTAACAGTGTTCAAACTGGGGGAGGTGGGGGAGGGGAGGTTCAAACTCTGTAGATGGCTATATGAGCAAAATGGGGTCTGGGTTGTTTGATAGTATTGAGAGGTTGAGAGTTTGACCCACTCAAAATACTTGTCGAGAAAGTTGAACATAGTTTATCAGTATTCCAACTTAGGTCAACTTCTTGCTTGGTTGCTAGCTGATTGGCGACCAATTTGGTAGCTTAAGAAAATAATCATTTTCAAATTTTTTTGTCTTTCTTATTTTTATAAGATTTTTTTTTTTTTTTTTTTTTTACAAATTTCCATATCGTAATGCTTTTTCTCTTTTAAAACTGATCTGATTCGTGCGAATTGCACTTACTAAACATTTTTCATTGGTTGACAAGATCAGACGATAATTTAGTCTGTATGCTATGACATTTTTAATTTGTTATCGCTTCCGGTGAGGAATAACGTATTACGAAGCAGTTTATTCGCTAATCTATTGCTATGTAAATGTAGTTTTAACCTATATTCATCCATACAATATTGTCAAAAAATCTGGTGTGAAACACTCACACAACTTTCTTTTACTCCTTGTACTCAAAATTATAATTGACAAATTTTATAGTTTGTGTACCAAATTTAACGAAATTCGTCGAAAACTGAAAAAAACTGTTCAGTAAAAGCGCACTTCCGGTTTACTAAATTTCTTAAAAGTCAGAATTTTAGCCATCTATTTATTTCTAATTAATTTTGTTTGGATGATAGAATTGTGTAATCAACTGTGATAGCGCTTTAGTGAAAAACATAATCCCACTCCTCCCCTAAAAGTGCCCTTAAATGAATTTTCCCAGAGAAATATTTTCAATAAAAGTTGTAAAACTTTGCATGTTTAGTTTATATACGACGTTTCAAGAAAATCGTCGGAACCATATTTGAGGAAATTGCGGAAAAGAGAATAAATCATATAGTAAAATGTCAAAACAAACGCACTTCCGGTTATCCGATTTTTTTTCAAACTCGGAATTCCAACAACATATTTAATTCTAATTAACATTATTTAGATGACAGAATTGTCTAATAAACTGAAATAGCACTTTAGATGGAAACCTAATCCCATCCCTCCCCAAAAGTGCCCTTAAATGAATTTTCCCAGAGAAATGTTTTAAATAAAAGTTGTAGCTCTTTGTATGTGTGGTTGATGTACCAAGTTTAAAGAAAATCGTCTAAGCCATTTTTGAGAAAATCGCAAAAAAGTAAAAAATCTAACTAGTAAAGTGGTACTTCCGGTTTAGGAATTTTGGCAGATAACGTACTGTCAGATTCCATGGTGTTATCTAAACGGAATATCAAGTTTCAGCTTTCTACGATTTTTCATTTTTGAGCTAAGATGTTCACATACATACATACACACACACATACACACAGCATTTGCTACTAACCACTTTTTTTGGACTCAGGGGACCTCAAAACGGATATTTCC
>JAAEAF010006739.1:0-38242 GCA_011037195.1 Triatoma infestans
CCGTAAAGAGATACTGGAGCAATATTGTTACTTAAACTAACTTTGAAACACAATTATATCCCAGATTATTATTAAAAGAGCACCTTAATCAAGGGAAATCAACCAACCTTGCCTACAAGTTTGCACTTTGATAAATTATTTGTGTTAAAGTAATGACAGGCATGAACATTCTTGCATGGCATGCCCAACCTTACACGTGAGGACCCACCCCATACATAACATTCTCAAGAAAATTCTGTGTCAAATGGTGCAAACCGCTTGAATATCCGTCCTATGTATATATATACAAAATCGAACACACCGCAAGATGTAGGCTATCCATTGTAGCCCACCCGGCACAGTGGGCACACTGGGCTCTTTACTACCACTACTACTACTACTACTGCGATGCAAGTGCCGTTGGAGGTAATCATATCCTGCTGTATTGCGGAAATGCCGCCTCTCTTCTGCTACCCGTTAGCTGTAACGGATTCTCCACAAAACTCCACCATGTTTACCTTCTGCTTGGTTCGGCTACAGATTTTAAATTCTCTATAGGAGGATCTAATGATCCTTTTAACCGTGCAGTAGGAAAGAGGTGTGTTGGGTTGCTGCATATTGGCTCCCCTTTCCGGGATAACTTATACGCTTGTTCATCACCCTCCACGCCGCAGGGTGACTTTGAACCCATGCAACACAACACGGCTTCCCCTTTAATATCAATCTCTTTATACTAATTTTCGGGCATCTACAACGGCAGCAGCGTCCTTTTGCAATTTTTTCGAGAGCCATTCAAATGGTTCTAACCTCCCCATCAAAACTGCAGCTCTTGTTTCCAACTGGTGCAGAAAGTGTCAACTTCCGACAGTACATATCCGCATTATTTGTTGAATTTAAGAAAACCGGTGACAAAATCTGTACTACAATTCTTCATTACCGATCTTCGATTTTTTTTTTTTTTTACTACAACATTAAATATTGAAAGTAAAAATGAAGACTGTGAATAGTTAAGTCTGAGATAAACTGTGATAAAACAAAAGTGGCGTACCGTGTCCATTTACGAGGCATGTCCAGTAAGTAAGTGTACTGAATTTTTGTAGGTTACAAAAATTTTTATTTGAAAAAAAAATTACCTGGTTACATGAGTACATATGTAAGCTATTTTTCAACATAGTCACCATTCCTCTCAATGCAGGTGGTGAACCAGGGTATTAATTTTTTGATGCCTTCCTCGAAGTAGTTTCCCGCCAACCCCTTCGTCCACCTCTCCACCTCCCCTTCACCTCCTCGTCGGTTGAAATCCTTTTTTCACCCATGTGCAGCTTCAGGGAGGTAAAGAGATAGTAATCTGAAGGTGCTAGGTCAGGGGAATGCGCGGGATGGTTCAGGACATCCCATTTAAACGAGGCAAGCAGTTCCTTCGTGGCGTTGGTCGTGTGTGGTCTGGCATTGTCGTGCAGCAGGCAGACCCCTTTGTCAGCATGCCTCTCCTTTTGTTCTGAATCGCCCTCCGCAATTTTTTTAGGGTCTCACAGTATCTTGCAGAGTTGATGGTCTCCCCTTGAGGCACATATTCAATTAAAATTATGCCTTGACAGTCCCAAAACACGGATGCCATGATTTTCTTGGCTGAAATTGTGGTTTTTGAACTTTTTGGCGGAGGGTGAAAAGGTGTGACGCCACTGTTGAGACTGCCTTTTGGTCTCAGGTGTGTAGTGTGCAACCCAAGTTTCATCTCCAGTAATGATGGAGCGGAGAAATTCATCTCCATGGAGTTTGTAGCGTCTCAAAAACTCTTGTCCGGCCTCCACTCGATTCAACTTGTGTTGGTCTGTCAGCTGTTTTGGGACCCCCCTCGCGGATAGTTTCCGATACCGAGGGTTTTTGTGATGGTTTCGTGTAGCAGAGATCTGGAGATTTGCGGAAACATCGCAGAAAGTTCAACCACAGTCAATCTGCGATCGTCACTGAGCGCATTTTCGATTTTTTCCACAATTTCGTCAGTCACAATTGAAGGTTTTCCGCTCCTCTGATCATCATGCACAGACGTACGACCGTTTTTAAACTCGCGACACCACTTGAACACACTTGTACGATTCATAGCTTTATCACCATATGCAGTTTTTACCTCATTATAAACCTCAACCGGAGTTTTCCCTTCCTAACGAGATAGCGGATGACGCCGCGTATTTCACACTTGGCGGGAGATTAGATTGACATTTTTCAGGAAACGTATTGTCGCGTCGACAGTTCTCAACGTACTGACCTCGAACCGGTCTCGTTGCGGAGGGGAGGAATCAGGCTACACGACAGTGTAGCCAACATGTCGAAAACTAAATCCCTCCGGCCGTGAGAGCCTCAGTACACTTACTTACTGGATATGCCTCCCATGTTTTGGGCAGCCACTTCAGATATTTTTTCGGGTCTCAGTAGATTTTTTTATAATCAATTCGGATCTAAATAACTGCAGAGAAATTAATTGGAATAATATTTAATAATAATAATAATAATAATAATAATAATAATAATAAAAACTTACTGTTAGTATTTACAAGCATAACAGTTCCGATTGCAGATAAATGTGAGTGCCATCTTTGCATTCTGGTATTTGGTGAATTACTATTATCACTACCACAAGGAACTATCAATAACAATGGATTGCCTGGAAGCCTCCTCTAGAAACATCGTAAAGATTTGCACACTTGAAGACAATAAAAATTATTTTTTCTAAATGATAAAGTATTATTGTATGTTGAAAAATAAGCTTATATACAAATAAATAAATCTGGTAGAAGCATTCACATGACTTTCTATTACTCTAATTAATACAATTTTGAAATAAACACAAATGACGAATTTTCTATAAACTTGAATTTTACGTATTTTTCCTAACATAAATATAGAGGTGGTGGAGGGATAAGTACCAACCATACTAATCTTGGTAGGTATAGAAATGATTATAGTATGGCCTAGTGGAGCGCTCTGAAAACACTACATATAAAATTTGAAATTAACATCATAAATTCTATACAAGTATCCAAAATATTTTTTTGGGGGGAGGGGGGAATTAAAAGCAATAAATCTTTACCTGTGAAGTTAGCATACCAAGTTTATAAGAAATCATTATAGTTGTATTCGCAAAAATTCCAAAAAACTCAAATACCTTTTCTATAAACCGAATTTCTTAAAATCTGGAATTCTATCAATGCTTCTAATGTCTACTAATATTATGTAGGTGGTAAAACCATTACATCACACTGAAGTGGTACTTTGGAGGAGAGTTGCTTGCGAGCTGTAGTACAGTGAAAACGTATTAAAGTTCGCTCTGTGATTATAGATAAAATTGATCTAAAAAGAGTTAGTTTCATTTTGTGGATTTTGTACCAAATTGTGTATCGTCATAATTTCATACTTGAAAGTTTCAAGTAAAAATTTACATTTTTTCGAAAGTTACAAGGCTTTGAAGTAAAATCTAAGGTCACGGAAGTGATAGTGGAATATAATAAATGTAATAGTGTATATAAAAAATACTTTGAACTCTCACAAGCTGTAACTTTTAATACAAGTAATTCTCACTTGTTTTACTGTATTTTTACGTATAAATAAGTAATATTCGATTTATAGAAATATATTTTAATTTAAATCATGCGATTCAGGCGAAGGAATTTTCATTACTCTTAGATAAGTTAATAACGAAATTAATTATCACGTTGAGCAGATAATAAAGAAGGAAATTAATAATTTGAATTTATCATTAATATTGGAGGAACAGGAAAGAAAATACAAAGAATTAAAACACGAAAACTTGGTGCTTAAAGGGTGTGTACTTGAACAAAGTCTAATATAGAGTCTGTTAGAAAGGCTAGACAACGGGACATTTTTTGGTATTGAGGATTTATCGGATGAAAATGCGGAAAAATTGGAGAATTGTATAATGGATTTATGTTGCAAAGTCCTCTCCATTGAAATTAATAAAACGAATTTGAATTTTATAAAAACAAATGGTATGGTTAGCAATAAGGTACGGCGACCTGTTTTGGTTTCGTTTCTATCAAATACTCAGAAAAGAAAACTTCTTCTAAGTTCCAGGATGAAAGATACCAGGATGTATATATCGGAGGATTTGGAAAAGGAGTCCCAGACTCTACGAAAAAAATTAATAAAAATTCAAAATTAAAATTAATAAAGAGTCTGACCAAAATTGTAAAGCTCGAAGAATTGGGCTTATTATTAATGGGAAGTTACTATTACTATTATGAACTAGTTAAAAAAAGATAATACTCTCAACAGATAGGGAAGAGAGGTGTAGGTGGCGATGAAAAAGATGAATTTAAAGAAGAGAAAAGCCATGGAAACTCAAGAATCCCGTAGTGACGCCACCTCGTGCACCAAATCGCATAAAAAGTAACGATTATCAGCCAGGTAAAAATATAATAGAACTTTCGGTCATGATAGAAGCTTTGATAGTTATGGTGATTTCGGCGTTGTTTCGTATAATGTTTGTGGATTAAAAAGTAAATTAGGTAATGTTGTATTTTGTGATTTTTTTTAAGGGAATATGATGTATTTTTTCTGTAAAGATATGATGTAATTTTCAAAAAGATATTTATAGAAGAATACGATCTAAAATTTCTCCCAGTTATTAAAAATATAATTTTGGTAGAGCAAGGGGAGGATGTCTATTTGTCTTTAGGAAGACCCTAAATAAGCAGAATTCTATTAAATTTATTAATATTTTGTATGTTGTACGTTAGAAGTGAAGTAGCAACTATAATTATTATTAGTGCCGGTCTCTTTAAATTGTAACTAGTATCATGATTTTCAGATCTCTATAATTTAGTTGAAATATATTCTAGGTCAAAGTTCATTTTATGGGCGATTTTTATGAAGGAATCAGTAATTTACAGTGTATTCCGGAATACTTAATGGTAAATGAAATTGAAATAAGTAGGAACTCTAAATCATTAAAAATACTTTTTTGTACTCAGAGAACCCCAAAACATGTATTGCGGTAAAAACTTAGTTTCGAAAATCTGGCACGATCATGATATTTCATTTTACTAGGAGTAAAAGAAAGTAATACAAATTCACACTTTAATAAAACATGATAGTAATTACTAACAGGAAGATGGCATGGTAATGCCATAGTCGAAGGATCCCAATACGATTGTAACATCATGTACAATACATCTGTGTTTGCTTTGGTTGTCTGTGGTACACCCATGGTTAATCTCTCAATCAGTGATGGAACTTTCCTTTTCAATGTCTATAACAGTTAATTTATATCAAAACAATAATTAGTACATGTCGTTAGGAAAGGAATTGGCTCAGTTAGCGCGTTGGACTAATAACGCGGAGCCGGCAGTGCATTGAGAAGGCTACGGGCCCCAATGACCATAGATGTTAACGCGCCCTTTAAAAAAAGAAAAAAAAAGTACATGTCGTTCTTCGACATTATACAAAAAATATAAGAGAACAGATAAACATGCATCAGAACTTCGTAACAGTGATTGGTAATGCGTTACCATCTCTTAGTAAGAAATTTGTGTGAAAAAAGTAGAAAAAAACAAATTTCAATCAATTAGTGACACTTTTTTCTTCTCTTCCCCCCCCCCGAGTCAAAAGTTTGATTCATATGACTGTCGACAAATAAGCTCTCATAGTATGATATTATCCGTCGTAGCATGCTTCATTATTTTGGTTCTGACCGGTTTCGGATTCCCATCCATCGTCAAGAGTAAGGTTTTGAATCAATTCGTGTACAGAAATGAGTTCAACTAGTTCAACACTTGTGGTGCGTGATATAAACATCTAGTTGATGTTATCTCTCTACACGAATTGATTTAAAATCTCTCTGACGATGGATGAGAATCAGAAACCGATCAGAACCAAAAACGGACGGATAAAATCATGGATGTTATCCAGTATTGCGCTCTAACTACCATATTAAACAAGCTCTCATAGTTCAAGCCTGTCTTCATCACTGGGCAAGTCTCCGACATTCGTATAGATGGGTTCATGATCCTAATAGTCGAGTATTCTATTGATACGATATTCATTTCATTTTGTATATTAAAAGCTGGTGTTAAATAAGTGTACCTTTTATGTAGTAACCACAAATATTGATTTCGTCTTCCGAAGTTTATCTACATGCCTAAATTTACAACATATTCAATTGAAGAGTCCACTAATCTTCATATTTTTAATCAAATCGCGCATCTTGGCTTTCCTCACCAACATGATTGAAACAGCAAAAATACCTACACACGTTTAGCGCCCAGTGTCATATTTATAGGGCAGGCAATAGGAATGTCACCACATGTTCATGATAAAAATAATATTTCTTCCCTTTTATAAAACCCTGTCAGTGCACGGTAACAGTTATTTATAGGTCGAATTGCTGCAGCTATCAGTTTCTTTGCTGTAGTGGATCTATAAACATCTTTATTTTCAGAGTTTTGAAATCTTCATATACTTTTATTTCCTAGAAATCTTATTGAAGAGTAAGAGAAAAATACAATTCATTTTTATAAAGATTCCTTACTTTAGAGGATAGAAAACAATAATTGGTGTAGATAATTTAAAAAATTATTGAATTATTTATTTAGAAAGTAGCTGTCCTACAAATAGGACGCTGGTCTAAAGTGGTAACTAATTATTATTTTTTGATAGGTCAGTATGTCACACAATAAAATATTCACTACAGTTGAAAAAGCAACAGTATACTTTCTTTCCGCTGAAATTGAAGCTGATGTAATCGCTTTACCCCCACATACTGATGAACTGACGATTGAGAAAAGATTTAATATGAAGAATAGATGTCCAATTCTAAATGATATTCCAGGAAAGATGGAGCTCAATATAGCAGAGGAAAGCACAACAGGTATCAGTATTGAAATCACTAAGACTAAAAATGTTATGAAAAAGAAAGAGAGCAATGACGAAGCTCAGCCGGCAATGTCAAGAAAAAATAAACGTAAAACATGTACCAAAGGTCCAGGTAACGAAAATAATTATAGAAAACCTAAAGCTGATTCTTTAGCAAACAGACCCTACAAAATGCAATTTTGCAGACCCTAGCATGTAATTTTGAAAAGATTGAAAATATGTTGCAAGGCCTAACTCCTACTGATATATTTCAACAATTTTTTGCTAAGGATATTTTGATTTTATCACATGTGAAACTGAGAAATATGCTAAAGAAATAAAAAATAAGCCTAATTTTCGAATTATACTGGATGAAATGAAAAGGTCTATTGTTTTTATTTTTTTATTTTTTCCAGTTACCACTGTTTTTCAAGTGAGAGAGACTATTGGGCTAAAGACGAAGATCTAGGAATATGCCTTGCTAAAAATAATGTGTACCGAAATAGATATAACGAAATAAAAGCAATGATTCATTTTGCTGATAATAAAGAGTCTGCAGGTAATAAAAAGGATCGTGGCTTCAAAGTATAATAGAAAATTCAAAAATATTTTTGAGGAACATCTCGCTGTAGATGAAATGATGGTCAGGTACTATGTACGCCATCCAATAAAACAATTTTTTAGAGGAAAGCCTATTCGATTTGGCTAACAGCTCTGGGCGTTATGTGGAAATGAAGGCTATTGTTACAATTTTCATTTGTATTGTGGCAGAGATGTAGAACGATCAACAAAGATGCCACTTGGAAGTCGAGTAGTGAAGCAGATGCTCAGTCCAGTTACCGATCCTAAGTCATATAATTTTTTTTTTTATAACTTTTTACATTCCATAGTTGGTCCCCATACAGCCCTGTGACTGGTGGAAAGCCTAGGCGATTCCAGTCGCAGGGTTGGAGCCAACCCGAGCGTCCACGCCGCGGGGACTGGACAACGTGCTCTGCACGGCCAATCGGACAAGGGCGGCAGACACCACCACGGGGCTACACGACATTTACTCTGCACCCGCCGTGGCAACAATTTCACTTACTTTACATCACAGACAAACCAGCGATCTCACGCTGCCCTGACGAGGCCCATTCTTGGGCCTCCGAAAACAGGTCTTCACTTCAGAGAGTCTATTTGGACACTGGAGGACCTGGGGCGGATGTGGGGGAGCGACTTACACGCTGGGGATTCGTCCAGGTACCTGTAGTCGTAGGGACCTGGAGAGGAAACAGCAAACACCATACAGTTCAACACCACATTCACACATACCTCACTAACACTATACCCTCCCTTTCAAAAATCATTAAACATGGAAGGACAAAATAAGAAAGGCCCTCAGTCCGTGGCAAATGAGGGTGCGAAAATCACCACGAAGGTCTCCGGTGCTGTTGAGGAACAAGGCACACCGGTAGTCATGGCTATTTGTTCCATCAATGTAATAGAAGAGAAGTAGGTGAGTTCAGTGGGGGCGCATCCTCGAGGCAGAAAACTGCCGGGAACCTCCCGGCTTCTCCTTTGAGAGGCCTGGAGAGGGGTGCCTCCACGGAGAGTTTAAACAAGAATATCGAGGAGCTTTTGCTGGCTTCCCCTGGTCGAAGCGAGGGGGCCGCCGAAAGGCGGACCCTGAGTGAAACCAAGACGAGGGAGTCTAGCAAGAAGAGAAAGAAGAAGAAGAAGAAGAAGGGTATGGAGGAGACGCCAGAAAGCGTCCCCGAAGCCAAACGCCCGAAAGTGGAAAAGGCCAAGAAGTCGCAGGTCGCCGTGGTCAGGATAGACGTGAAGTTATGACCGAGGACGACGCGAAGCACGTCAGAGCACAACTTGTGAGTGCTCTGGACGATACCGAGAGCAGGAAGGGCACCGCTGATAAAGGCTGGTGGCCACAATTTGAGGAGTCTGGCGTGGTAAGTGAGGGCATGTTCCTTATCACTTGCGGCGACGAGAGGACTAGGGCCTGGACAGCCAGACAGGCTGTCACACCCAGAGGTGACATACAGTATGCTATGTTGGAGGGGGAGGATATCCCCAAGATGATTCGGGTATCCGTTTGGGTGCCAGGTAAGAGATGTCCTTTAGAGAGATTTCTGGAGCGCTTGGCAGGGCAGAATCCTGGTCTGCGAACGGATCTCTGGAGAATACTGAGCTCCTTCGAGAAGGATAAAGGTATGTGGATGGTGTTCCTTATAGATCCCCATTCACTCCGGATTCTGGAGGAGAAGGAGTGGAGGCCCTATTACGAGCTAACGAGGATTACCTTCAAAAGGAAGGAGGACAAACAACGAGGCCAGCTTGGCAAGGAGGAGAGTGGAGGCAAGTAGTCTTCTCATGTTTAGAGTGTTCCAATACAACACACATAGGAGCAGGGAAGTGGTAGCGGAGATGGCTGAGGTCATCAGGGAAACACCCTTGATGGTAGGTCTAATACAGGAGCCCTATACCATCCGAGGCAGTGTGGTCGGATGGGGTGGTATGGGGTTGAGAACATTTTATGATTGTGGAGTAGATAGGCCCAGGACTTGTGTCCTGGTGTCTAAGAATATGGAGTGTTCAATGTTAAGAGAGTTTTGTTCCAGAGACCTGACGGTAGTTTCGATTAGGATAGGAGAGGTAATAGGCAGACTGGTCTTGGCGTCGGCCTACCTACCCTATGACTCAGAGGAGCCACCACCTGGCCGGGCAGTGGAGCGTCTGGTGAAATGGTGCGAGAAGGAGAACCTGCCACTGCTGGTTGGATTCGACGCCAACTCACACAACACGCTGTGGGGAAGTAGCGACACCAACCGGCGTGGGGTGTCATTGGCGGAGTTTTTGGTAAGTAGAAACCTTTTTCTTTTAAATATAGGTAAGAAACCTACCTTTGTTATTAGGAATAGGGAAGAGGTGATAGATATTACGGTGGCCTCCAGGCAATTTTTGTCCTGGACGACAGGTTGGGAGGTTATGGATGACTGGACGTTGTCCGATCATAGAGGCATTAGGATCACCCTGCGTCTTGAGATGGGAGAGGTGAAGAAGTTTCGAAACCCGAGAAGAATTGAGTGGGGTAGATTTACCTCGGCCTTGAGAAATGATAGGTTAGGTCTGGGTAGACCGCCGGCTGAGGGGGAGGACCTGGATCAGAGAGTGGATTGGACCACTCGCTCGATCGTTCGCGCTTATGAGACCTCATGCCCTGAGCATGAGGTGTTGCCTAGGAAGGTCCAGTGGTGGACGGCCCGATTAACCGCCTTAAATAGACAGATGAGGCGGTTAAGGAGGAAGGCCAGGGGGAGCAACGCGGAGGAGGATTGGGAAAGGTTTATTCAGGCCAAGCGAGAGTATAAAAGAGAGATCCGGAGAACGAAGAGAGTCTCTTGGAGGACTTTCTGCGAAACCCTGGAGGTGGAACAGGAGGTAAATTGAGTTTTTAGGTTTTTAGGTAAAAGTGGGGAGTTGTCGTTGGACAGTATTAGGAAGCCTGATGGACAGATCTCTTACAACCATAATGAGGTGTTACGGGTGATGCTGGACAGACACTTACCGGATAATGTGGAGTATGTTGGAGGGTGCGTGGGTGCTTTACCTGACGCACAGGGAGGGGATTTACAGAGTAAGGAGTTGGTAAGTAAAGTGGTTACTTTGAGGAGGGCGAGTTGGGTATTCGCTACTCTTAGTAAATTCAAGTCGCCGGGTATGGATGGGTTGTACCCGGTGCTGATTCAAGAGAGTTGGAACATGTTCGGTAGGAATACTGAGGGATAGCCTAAGTCAGGGCTATATCCCTTGGGCTTGGAGGGTCAGTAGGGTCGCGTTCATTCCCAAACCAGGGAAGCTGGGTTATCTCGATCCTAAAGCTTACAGGCCGATCAGCCTCGCGTCCTTCATGTTGAAGGGCTTAGAGAGGTTGATCGACCTTTTCTTAATGGAGGATTTCACGGGAACCAGCATGCCTATTTGGCGGGGAGATCAACGGAGACTGCGCTCCACAATTTGGTGGGGAGAATTTAACACACGTTGGAGTCTAAAGAGTTCGCGCTGGGATGCTTCTTCGATATTGAGGGGGCTTACGACAGCGTGGCCCACGATAGAATTAGAGTGTTTTTGGAGGAGAGGGATGTGAATGGGACCCTGGTTAGATGGATAGGCAACCTCCTGACTTCGAGGATTGTCTATTCTCGTTTGGGAGTTGCGGAGAGAAGGGTGAAAGCCAGTAGGGGCTTTCTCCAAGGTGGGAGTTTGTCTCCTCATTTGTGGTGCCTCATCGTTGATGAGCTACTTTGGGAGATGAACCGTAGGGGATTTTACCTGCAGATGTACTCCGATGATGGGGTAATCTTAATCACAGGGAAGCATCTGAGTGTGGTGAGTGACTTGATGCAGTCGGCGTTATCTTACGTGGAGCAGTGGTGCAGGAACTATGGCTTGTCCGTCAACCCGGACAAAAGCTCCTTAGTTCTCTTTACCAGGAAGAGGAAACTGGAAGGGCTTGGGAGACCCAGGCTCTTCGGCAAGGAAGTGCAAATTTGAGAGAGGTTAAATACTTGGGGGTCCTCATCAACAATACGTTGAATTGGCAGGGCTCACATTGAGTATGTATGTGAGAAGGGACAGAAGGTTTTCTGGCAGTGTAGGAGATTAGTGGGCAAGACCTGGGGAGTTAATCCCCGAGGCCAAGGATACTCTATGCCGCAGTGGCATGGTGGTCTGGTACCTTGGTGGGAAGGAACAGCAAGAAATCGCTAGGAGTGCAGCGCACGGCCTGTTTGGCTGTTACAGGCGCGATGAGAACGACACCGACGGTGGCATTGGAGATGCTGATGGAGATGCCTCTTCAGTACGTGGTAACGGGGGAGGCAATGGAAGGGTACCTCAGAATGAGGTGCAAGAGAGAATGGGTGAGAACCTTTCGGGGGGATCACACTAGGATCGAGGACGAAATTTGGCGAGTGAACCGATTTCTGTTATCCAAACTTGATGAGACGAGCAAGAAATGGGGGTTTGAGAGAGATTATGAGATTACCATTAGTAGTATAGGGGATGATAACCTCATGAGGCCAACGGAGTCGGGCAGCGGTATTATTCGCTGCTATTCAGATGGCTCTAGGCAGGAGGGCACTGGCCTAACGGGGGCGGGAGCATGGTTTCAGGAGTTGGATAGAGGGAGTTCGGTGGGTGGTTTGGCCACGGTTTTTCAGGCAGAGGTGGTGGGCATTATTGAATGCTGCCACCTGGTGGGGGAGTGGCAGGGAGAGTTCAAGGAAGTGCGGATTTTCTCGGATAGCCAGGCCGCACTAAGGGCTTTGAGTAAGCCTTGGTGGAGTTCGAAATTAGTGGGAGAATGTCGGAGGAAGCTCAATGCTTTAGCTCGGAGGGGTACGGGGCGCCTCTATTGGATACCCGGACACGCGGGAACAGAGGGGAATGAGAGGGCAGACCAGTTGGCTAGGGAGGGATCATCTCAACCATTTTGCGGTGCTGAACCAGCCCTGGCTGTCACAAAGACGTTTCGTGACAAACAGATTAGACTTTGGGAGACGAAAGTTTTGGAGAAACGCTGGGGGGACACGCAGGAGTGCCTCCAAGCCAAAAGATTTATAAAGACAAGTAGGCAGGGAACTTCGGAGTATCTCCTGTCCCTTAGTAGGACGGGTCTGAGGACCCTGATAGGGATAGTGACTGGACACACTTGGGTGTCCAGCCACTTGTTTAATATAGGGAGGACGTCTAGGCCCATTTGTCAGAACTGTGACGACGGAGTCAGGGAAACGGTGTACCACTACCTTTGTCAGTGTCCCCTTTCGCTGGAACTAGGTTTCGTGTTTTTGGGAGGGCATCACTCTCGCAGGATTTTCTGCGCGAGCTGGAGTTTCGGGATATCTTGGGATACTGTAGATTAACCGGTAAGCTACCGGGGGAGATTTATTAAGGGGATAGGGGGTATCAGGGGGATAAAGGCCACATAGGCTTAGGTCTCGCGCCATTAGGCACCCGAACTACAATAATAATACATTCCATAGTTTATTATGTGACTTGAAAAATTTGGGATTTCGGGCTACCGGACTCTTAGAAAAGATCGTATTTCGTCCTGTCCCCTGGACATAGACAAATCATTTTCTAAAAGAAGTAGAGGTGCATATGATTTTTCATTTGATAAAAAAAATGAAATCACAGTTCTCAAATGGAAGGATAATGCATATGTCATATTTGCAACTAATTACGACTTGGTAATGGTGGAATCATTGGTATCTGTTTGGAGATAAAGGAGTCAAAGGATATGAAAAGGAGACAAAGAATACCATAAAACAGCCTTTCGGATTTCTCGATATAATAAATATAAGGGGGGGGGGGGAGAGTTGGTCACCATGATTGGCTGACTATTGGAGAAACAAAAATTCAAATAAGATGTAAAAAATGGTATTGGCCAATATTCGTGAGAGTTTTAGAAATGACTATTGTCAACACTTGCGCACTCTGTAATAAAATAAATAGGAAACAATGCCGAACAAGGAAATTAGATGGAAGATTGCAGTACCATACTTGAAACCTGGCCATAATGCAAGAAAAAGTATCGAAAGACATTCG
Organism: Triatoma infestans; assembly: GCA_011037195.1. NCBI lineage: Eukaryota > Metazoa > Arthropoda > Insecta > Hemiptera > Reduviidae > Triatoma > Triatoma infestans. The sequence goes on from JAAEAF010006739.1 coordinate 13,450, forward strand.
CTGCTCAAACCGCAAAAAGAAAAGGTATTAGATAGTGGACAGTTATAGTTGGGAAAGGACATAAAACTGAAAAATGTGATAAGCAAAGAAGATGTCAATATTCCAATTGTACCGGAAAGTCGCTGACTTTTTTTTCTAAGTGTGATGTTACACTAAGCACAAAATATTTTCCTAAATTTCACCGCTAATTTCTTCTTTTTTTTTTTTTAATTTAAGGCGCGACATCATTGGCGCCCGGAGCCTTCTCAGTGCACTGCGGCCTCCGGGCAGTGCTCTCGTTACATCACCACTGTTTTCTTTTTTACTAGAAGGGAGTACCTCAATTTTTATCTATCTTGATGATTTTGGTTATTATTTTATTGTAATGTACGAAGTAATAATTATATAAAATTAAAATATTTATTTAATACTGTAATGTAAATACGTTCACTTACATTTTTTTCTTGACAAAGTAGACATTCTGTATGCAATGGAAAATATTTTCTCAATAATTCTTAAACATTCTCCTTGATATTACAAAAAAAAAAAATTGAATGAATCAATACAGACATAGAAAATTTATGTCATATTCATTAAAAGAGTGGAGAGCAAAGACCTTACAGCGAGCGCCCAGTGTCCTTTCTTATCTATTTCGACTGTATCTATAATCCTCTCTTATCTATAATCGTGGAAACTAGAGGCTTGATATCGCAGGAGATGGAATTACGGAGAGGCAGGGGCTGTACGCGATTTTTACTCTTGCACAGGGACCTCAGGGGAACGTGATAAGCAAAGATGTCAATATTCCAGCTGTACCGGAAAGTCGCTGATAAACCTAAGATTAAAAAAAAGAAGGCGTGTATTTGGTGTCTTTGTAGATCTGAAACACGCTTTTGGTTCTGTGCCACAGAGCGTTTATGGTACAAGCTGAATAGTCTTGGTTTGGGATGTAGACTTTTGAGGGTGTTAAGATCTATGTACAATGGAGCATCTGCGATTATTTCCCAGAGCAGTTGTCTCTCTTCTGACATACTCATCACTGAGAGCGTGTTACAAGGCGAGGTTAGCCGAGGTGAGCCCTCTTTTATTCTCTCTTTATATTTGTGAAATTATTGAATACTAAAGGCTCATTTTAAATTTATTAAAAAACAAAAGTCTGATTAATGGGGAACTAAAATTTGTTTATTTAACTCTCTAGCAGAAAGTGTTCTATTGTATGCTTCAGAGGTGTGGGGTTGTGATTTTTATGAATTAATAGAGAGAGGACAAATAAGATTTCTGAAATCTCTTTTGGCATTGCCTCATAACACTCCTGATTGTTATGTTCGGGTGGAAACTAGCATGGTTCACAGTAGATTAAAATTATTCAGCAGAATGTTGGACTGAGCATTTGAAATAATGAATATGGCCGATGATTGTTTGCCTAAAATAATTTTCTCTAGACTAGATGAGAAAAATATAGATACTTTTATCCTACCTTTTAACTGGTATTCGCAATTTAGGTTTTATTTAAATGTAATTGATAAAGAATATATTCTGAGGAATCTTGCCGGCTCCACATTAACAAAGATGAAAAAGGAAATGATAAAATGATTCGAAGGTTGGCTGATCAGTAAGGATATAGATGCTGTAATAAATTTCAAATTCTATAAATTCCTAAACCTTCTCCTTGATATTAAAAAAAATAAAAATTGAAAGAATCAATACAGACATATATAAAAATTTATGTTGTATTCATGAAAAAGTGAAGAGTAAAGACCTAACATCACAGCGCCCAGTGTCCTATTTATAGGATAGTACATTTTTCTTTACTTAATGAAGAGAGAGGGGTGACAGTGTTTCATAATATTAGCTTTATTAATACCAATTGCTCCTGAAAATAATCTTTAAAAAATTCACATTAGAAATAAATTTGGGCGCTAATGGGTTCTAATTTCTTTTCATAAATTTTATTGATGTCTCCTCACCATTCCCTTATATTGACAATGTTCGATAGTTTTTTCAAAATTCGATCATAAAAAGCGCGATTAATAACAACTGTATAAAAAGGAAGTTGCACTTCTGAAAAAAAAACGAGTGATTTTATGATATCAAGCTAATGAAAAATTCATAAACATGAGGAGGTCGTATTGCAATGTTCTACAGCATTTCTACAAGTATTCTGATCAAAAATAAAATTAAAACTTGCCTGCAACATTTCAACATATGCAATTAGATAATCATGATGTAATATATCCAACCATAGATAGTGCAGCCATCTAACTAACTGATATTGCCAACCGAATGTAGAAAAAAGTGTTCTTAAACGCCTAGCAGATCTATCAATTGAAAGCCTTCTCAACACAGGTTCATTCCAATTTCCATAGTAGCTTAATCGTGCTAATCGGTCATTGTGAAGAATTCTACAACCTCTGTCAAAAATTCTATTCTGCTGTACTGTCCAATCATTCCTGTGGAAAATTTAATTAATCAAATAAAACATAAAAATATTAACCCATTATGGTATTACCATATGGTATTCCCATGGCTCACCCACCTTTTCACCGTGAGTTCCCAATTTGAATCACCAATATCACATCTAAGAAGACGTATTTGTCTCCATGAATCATCCATTAATTTTCTGGCCTTTTCTTCATCATAAGCAGGCTTTGGAGTCGCATGATCATTCACCGGATCCAAAATTTCATCATTAGTAGTACTGAAAATTTTAAAAATTTAATTAAAAAAAAATTACTATTACTTTTTAACCGATTTTAAATAAGATATGAAATGAAAACAGAAATTATACCTCTGACAAGAAGGAGTTTTCATCACAAACAAAGATTTCATTGGTTTTGCATAGGTATTGTCCGGTCTCCAATTCCATGGCTTGGAGTAGTTATGATCTAATTCTACTGAATTAATAAATTCAGTCTGAAAAAGAGGACGAAACACCTTTCAAAAACAAATAAAAATGTCTTCGTCAGAAGCTCTAATACGAGGGCATTATGTTGAAACATAGTTAATTTGCAAGATTACCTGACCACATAACTGTTCTAAATAACTACTTAGTTTTGAGCTGGCTCCATCATCTTCATCTTTCAAGTTTTTCATCGTATCCATTTTAAAACTAGCACCAGTCTTAGTCTAGATTAGAAAATAAGCATGTATATTTCATATACGCGATTCAAGATTTTATTCAATAATGATGAATCTGGAGCATGTACGCTAAATTCAAATAAATGGAACTTAATATGTTAAAACAAAATGATGAGAATGTTAACCAAAAACAAACATTTTGAGGGGGCGATGAAAGAAGCTTTTTCATAATGGTGTTCCTACTCTCTCCAGAAGTATTCATCATTAGTGGTTTCAAAATAGGGGGCAAAAAATAAACACTAAAAAAAAAAAAAAATAAGCACTATACTTATAAAATAATGAAAATTAATTAGCGTTACCACAACTAACCACAACAACGCAGTTACGTCTAGCAACTAACTACCCATCAAGGTTAGGAATGAATATCTACTTGTATAAACAAAAGTAGAAAAAATAAATAAAGTTTAACAATAAAATATAACTACTAAATAATAATACCACAATCATTAAACATATTTCCTTCCCTTTTTCTACTAATAAATATGAAATTTAAAAAAAAAATAGAATTCCTCAGCTAAGTCAGCTGTTGTAAGCATAGCTGTTTCTGACATGTAAAGTTCAGAGGTTATATTATCTTACTAATGTTTTCTTCTGTTAAAATTCGTCTATGTTTACCAGAAATAGTTGTCTGATATTCTTATTTCTAGTCTCATTTCAGTTTCGATACATAAGTACAGATGGAAATAAGACCGTCTCTCTTCGAGAGGAGTCTCAGTATTTACCCTATGGACCCTTGGTGAAATGTTCATTTTTGTTAGTTGTTTGTCTCTCATTGTATTCAATTTTGTTTAAAAATATTCTGTAGTTTTTGAAAACATGGTTATTATTATATTTTCTTTTAATTTAACAGACCACTTGATTTTATTGACTGCGAGGAGCCTGTAGATCACAAGGGAAATAAAACTGCCAGGGATGAGCAGGGACATGGTTGTTTGAAGGTTGTTGAAATCGAAATTTATTTAATGACGGATTTTTTAAATATCACTTATATGAAACATTGATTCATTTCCAGTTTGGTAATTATCGTTATGAGGATGTTGAAAGAGCAAAAGTTCAGTGCGTGGTACTTCCATCTATTGAATGTTATGGACCTAGAACTTTTTACAAAGATGGATTTCCTTGTATCAAGTATGTTATTATTTGGTTGACATATTAATTTACTTTTATTTAAATAGTTTTGTATGAAGTTTTATTGTATTATAAATAATTTTACACTTAAATTAAATATATTTGGTAGTTTTAATATGTGCAGTATATGGTTTGTAAGTTCGAGTTTGCTACGGTTTAATAAATCCTGCTTAACTCAGTCAAGTTAAAATAGTATAATATAGAGGGCTCCCAAAAAATTGTAATTTTTTGGGGTTTAGAGAAGTAGTAATTAATAATTTTAGTAAGGTTGTGCTGGTAAGGGGGGTAAAGAACGGATAGAGAAGAACATTTTAGATTATTGGGGAAAATAAACAAACAAAAAGAAGAAAACAGAGCAACACAACACATCAGAAGTAGTGATGGAAGAGCGCAATGGAGGCCTACCTCATGATAGAGGACCACCGGCTGACATAAAAGATAAGTATTCGGAAGATAATATTAAGGATAGTAATACTAGGAATGAGGTTTATATTAATAATAATGATGATAAATCCGGGAAAGGCCACAAGCGATCGTTGACTCGTGAGAATACGGGTCTGAATATGCGCGCGGCGAAAGTGGTGAAAAGCAAGGATAGGATAGCGAATATTCAGGATACTATTAATAAAAGTGATAATAATAAAATTAGCAATGCAGTATCTATGGAAACAGGTGGTGTGAACTCGACTGGTTTCTATAAGCCTACGGACAAAGGTCCCTTCATTCTACACGTAGAAGGTCGGGACGGTAATGTGGGCAATATCCATCGGGTCACATTCGGTAAATGGATATATAAAGAGGACAACAGCTATTCACATGATATAGTGGATATCAGAGCTGTGGGGAAAAACCGAATGAAAATTATAACAGAAACACCGAAAGCGGCTAACTATTTAATTAACCACACGGGTTTGGAAAAGCGAAATTTGAGGGCTTATATCCCAGAATATCGTATCTATTCGAAGGGCGTCATTAGAGGGATGGAAGTATCCTTTCCAGAGGAGGAAATTCTGCAGCACCTTCGAAGTGAAATTTCGGTGATAAAGGTAGAAAGAGTATATAAAAGAACCGAAAATAGGCCTCTTGAAACTTGTTTCCTGACTTTCGATAGCCTGAAACTTCCGAGACATGTCACTTTGTATGGGGCGAGGTTCAGAGTAGAGCCTTATGTACCTCATAGGAGACCATGTATGAATTGTCTCCGATATGGACATTCAAGCACCCAGTGTAGAGGGCAGACAAGGTGCAGTAAATGCACGGGGCTGCACCACGCAGATCAGTGTAATATGGAGAAAATAGAGTGCATTAACTGCCATGGGAATCACCTTGCAACGGATGCGAAATGCCCAAAATACATAGAGGAAAATAAAAAAGCTAAGGAAAAAGCAATGTATGACTCAACTTTTGTTGGAGATTCCTTTTTTGAAATCGCCAAAAGTAACAGGTTTGAGGGGCTCACTGAGGAAGAGTTTCCTGCGTTACCAGGTCCCTCACCGGTTCAGGTCTCGAAATTTAGACGCCCAAAACGGGGGGAAAAAAATCATTTAATCTAAAGCCTATTCCTAGCTTTAGAGGAGGAAAGAAAAGTAAGTGTAATCAGTGTGAAAGAGATTCGGCAAACCCTTGGCTCTGTGAAGCATCCAGTCATGGAAGCGTTCATGAAGTAATTGATTCAATGAGTAGAAAAGATTGGGATGGAATGACTAAATCATAGGAAGCATTGACATCTCAATTTTCGGAAGGAAAAATTTCAGTTAAGTCTAGGTCAATTGCATCAAAAGCAGAGCGAGTAATTCGGAGTGGAAAGGCCCACAAAGAGCTTATGGAGGGGGGGCTGGTAGAGCCTATAAAGGAACAGACCGTTGTATCCACAAAGGAATAACTAAGAACACTATAATACTAGTTATGAACTTTATTAATACACAACGTGTTAGCAACATACAATACATCTCAAAACCATCCATTCCTGTAACCTCCCTTTTCCCTTCATTGGCGTAAACCCGCCCAAAAGATCTATAATCGATACTACATCCCCTCCCTTCTTCGAAAAAAAAAATAATAATAAAACAAAACAGTTAAACACAAAATGATAAATCAAATGCCATAACACACAGCTTACCCCGTAAGAGTACTAAGACAACAGATAATCATTGAACTTTCCGGGCAGTTTTCTAATTCTTGAAGAATGCCGTGATGATGGCGGAGCTCCAACAGATTCCTCCTCTTGTTCCTCAAAACTTTCTTGAGGAGAAGCCGGCACCTGACATGATTCCTTTTCCTGCACTGGTGTCTCATCTTGCTTGGGGTCCTTTTCAGTCGGAAAGGTTGTATCCTTTTGCAAAAGGAGGAGTTCCTGGAAATGGACCTTCCGTTCCTTTCCGCCATTATTTGACTACCTTTTACCCCCGTTACCAGATACGGTTCTGGGTCAAACGGCGGAGAATATTTACTAATTTTCTGTTGCTTCAGCAGAATTTTGTCTCCTTCCTGCAAGTCAAATTTTGCCAAATTTTTATTGGTGTTTTGCCAAATTTTTATTGTCCTGATAAATTTTCATTTTTTCTTTGTATCCCTGCTCATTTTCCTGGAGGGCATAGTCAACATCTTCATCAAATACCTTTTGTTCTAATTGGGGTAAAAAGGTCCTGTAATTTGACCTGATCAGGACTGAAGCTGGGGAGACCCTGGTTGCTGAATGTGGAGTTGCCCTGTATTGAATAAGAAATTGTGGCAAACAAATTTCCCAGCTTCTCTTCTCAATTATCATCGTCCTAATAAATTTATTGAGCGTGCTCATAAAATTTTCGGCTCTGCCATTGGCTTGAGGCCACAGAGGGGTTACCTTCTTATGGTGAATTTCCTAGGAATTACAGAATTCTCCAAATTCTGCCCCATTAAAAGGTGGGCCACCATCTGTTTTTAGAGATTTAGGGAGGCCAAACAACGAAAAATTTGTCAAAAGACGATGTTGTACCACTGCAGTTTTAATAAATGGAATTACCTCCACAACAGGATACTTGCTATACTCATCGATTTGCCATAAAATACTTTCCGTTTGGCCAAGGACCTGAAAAGTCCATACAAAGCTTTTGCCAAGGTCCTGCAGGTGGGTTGAAGAGGATTTCTATCCAGTTTTGTTGAGTTTGCAACACAAGGTATACATTTCTTGATATAGTTTTCTACCGCCAGGTTCAAGCCTGGAAACCACACTTTACTCCTTAACAACTCCTTTGTTTTGGTCATTCCTTGATGTCCTGTGTGAGCTAACTCTACAACCTTTTCTTGTAACGTGTGTGGGATGATGATTCTAGTTCCTCGTAGATGAATGTTATTACTTGTAACTGATAATTCATCTTTAACTGTTTTATATGCAGAAATCAAGGGATCGTTCCAATCACCCCCTTTTACTGCTTGTAATAGTCTCAGTAGAACCCTGTCCTTATTTACCTCAACTCTGAGTTGTTCCCGAGTGACTGTCTTTGGTAAAGCTAAATCTGATATCATATTAATGAAATGCTCTTCACATAAATTCCGAGACTTACTTAAAACGGGATGTCTTGATAAGTAATCAGAAGGATTGTCTCGCCCTGGTATGTGTTCAATTCTAAAATTATATCCCAACAGTTTAAACCGTAACCTTTCAAGTCTTGCTGAAGTGGGCTTATTTTTCTCAACTAAGCTCACAAGCGGATGATGGTCTGTTTTAATTACAAAGTCCTTGCCCAGTAAGAAAAAACGAAATTTTTCTACAGCCCAAGTAACACCTAACATTTCCCGTTTTGGGAGTATTTGCTCTGTGTAGGTGTAAGGCTTAGACTAGCACATGCGATTACTTTGCTATTTACGCCTTCTGGCTGAGCTAAAATGGCACCTAAACCCTCAGGGCTTGCATCTACATATACATGACAAATCTTGTTACAATCATAATAAGAATTACTTACACAATTTTTTACTTGTTCTTTTATCCTTTCAAAAGCGTCCTTCTTTTGATTATCCCAAGTCCAAGGTGTGTTGTTCTCCAGAAGTGTTCTTAACGGATAAGTGACTATAGCAAGGTTTGGAAGAAATCTAGAAAGAAAGTTTATCATACCCAAAAGACTATCTATCTATTAGTTCATGAATATCTTTAGGTGGTGTTAAAGTAACAATTGCTCTCACCTTCTCTGGGTCCGGTTGAATACCATGTTCTGAAAGAATAAACCCCAAATATCTAACTTCTTTTGCCATAAAAATACATTTCTCATGGTTTAAGGTTAAGCCTAATCTTTGGAGTCGACGGCAAACCTCTTTCAACACTTCTTTATGTTTCTCTTTTGTTTGTGTAAATATTAAAAAATCATCACTTCTGTTCAAAACATGTTTCATATCACAAAACTCCTTTCTTAAAATATTGTCATATTTTTCTGGAGCAGAATCAATCCCAAAAGTCAACCGCTTATACCTGAACAATCCCAAATGTGTGGTAAAAGTCGTGATATATCGAGAATCCAGCTCTGCCTGGTGGAATCCTTTTCTCAAATCCAATATAGTAAATATTTTTGAACCATTTACCTGCGCAAATATCTTATCCATGTTGGGAGATGGGTGTCTTTCCCGAAATATTGCCTTATTAGGCTGTCGCATATCTACACAAAGGCGAAAATCCTGACTTTCCGCTTTAGGTACGAGAAGAACAGGTGACACCCAAGGAGTAGGTCCCTCTACCCGCTCGATGACATCATCGGCTAATAATTGCTGGATCTCCTTTTCCAAATATTTTCTTAAATGCAATGGCACATTCCTGTAGTGTACTGCCACAGGTGGTACATTAGTATCGATATGTAATTTGATTTTATAATTTTTCAATTTTCCAACCCCTTGGAAAAGTCCTGGAAATTCCCTCTTTATCTCTTCTTCGCAGCTTTCTTTACTTATTTTAAGTACTAGCTTTATAAGCCCCAGATTTTCTGCTGCCCTGTGTCCGAGTAAGGCTTCACCTTTCTTAACTACAATGAATTTATCATTAATTTCTTTGTCCTTATACATTAAAGAAGCCTTGAACTCGCCTATTGTCTCAACTTCCTTATTTTGATACGTAAATATCTTAGTCTTAGGTTTATTAAGCACTATCGTGGAATTATTAATTTTCTCGTACTGACCTTGGTTAATGATATTGACAGAAGAACCTGTATCAATGATCACGTTGATTTTACGACCATTAAGCCGAATTTTAGCGATAGGAAGCTTACTTAGGCTATTGCATAAATTAAGAGTAACATCTGACCCGGAATCGCTTGTTTCAATTTTATTTACCTTTCGTTTAGCCGTTTTTTGTTGTTTTCCAGAATCCATGATGCTCCCTTTTTTGCTTGACGCCTTACAATAACTAGCAAAATGGTTACTTCGCCCACAGAGGAAACATTTTCTTCCTAAAGCTGGGCAGTTACCCTGATGCGGCCACGAACCCCCACAGTTATAACAAACTTTTTCTCAGCTGACACTTCCTGTACTTTTATTTTGTTTAAGTTACTAGATAACTCATCCACCGTAAGCTCCTTCATTTGGCGCTTCACAACCTCTTCTGATTCACCCAACGCTAAAATATCCTTTAGTAGAACGTCCCCCTTCTTAAGAATCTCTTTCTTCAACCACTGCGAAGCTGTCCCACATAAGATTTGCACACTAATCTCAAAATCTAATTTGTCCCCAAACTGACAATACGTACTCATTCCTCTTAATCGAATATAATATTCTTTTAAAGTTTCGTTAGATTCCTGCTTAGCTTGACGAAACTTATATACTTCATACAATAAATTGACTTTGGGTTTAAAATAATCATCTAAAACCTTTAATGCGTCATTGTAGGAAACACCCTTGTCTGGCAACTGTCGATATATTTCCGCAACTTCCCTACCGGCAATATTTAATAAAAGAGCTTTCTTACGTGAATCTTCTGTTATGCCAGATGCCACTAAGTATAATTCAAAATCTTCTTTCCACCTTATCCAACGTTGGCCGGATGAAGAAGAATCGACATGAGGGTCAAAACTGGGAGGTTTGTTTGCCTCCATTTTATGCTACTACACAATTTGAAATTGATGAGAACGTAAGTCTATGAAATAGAGTAATACGACTGCGCCAAAATGTTGTATCCACAAAGGAATAACTAAGAACACTATAATACTAGTTAAGAACTTTATTAATACACAACGTGTTAGCAACATACAATACATCTCAAAACCATCCATTCCTGTAACCTCCCTTTTCCCTTCATTGGCGTAAACCCGCCCAAAAGATCTATAATCGATACTACAAGACCAAAGAAGGGGTTATAAACCGATTGCAAACTGATAAGCAAAAGGACACCCTTAAGCATCTTTCAGATGCAGGAGGTTTTAGCAAGGTATCAACTCGATCAAATTCCCGTAAATGATGAAAATTCTGCAAATAAATATAAGATCGTACATAAGTAATCGAGACAGTTTGGAAATGTTGTTGAGTGAGAGAGGAATTGATGTGGTCATCGTATGTGAGACATGGTTTAAACCAGGCATTGAATGTAAACTACACAGATAATAACATGGTGAGAGCAGATCGGGATGACGGGTATGGAGGATGCGCCATACTCTTACACAAGAGATTGCCTTTCGACCCGATAAGACTTTCCAATCCAAGCAGGGATTGTATACAGATATGTGGAGTAAAAATATTGATCAATTCAGTCATGACTACTCTTCTCGGAGTATATTGTAGACCAGGACATGGAACCACGGTGCAGGAATGGATACATCTTTTTGATCAGGTTTCAGGGCCCATTCTGTTTGGGGGTGACTTCAATGCACACCATGCTGCATGGGTTGCAGAAGGAAAAACGCGGATGGGCGGACCTTGCTAGAAATCATGGATGTGGCCAATCTTTGTGGTGTGCTCAATGATGGATCCCCGACCATGATTCCCGAACCGGGTTCTCAGGCACAAGCAGTGGATTTAACGTTATGCTCACCACGCTTGATATCGGAACTAAGTTGGGCGATAATAGATGAACCTCTGGGTTCCGATCATTTGGGAATCATAATGGAGACGAGCTTCGCGTTGGGAGCAACTACAGGGAGTCGGATTAGGCATCCGAGAGCTGGTGGTCGGAATCTCAAAAATGCTAATTGGGAAGATTATCGGTCCCTGATTGAAGCAGAAATTAGAGATTCCACACCGTATTCTTATAACGAATTTATGAGAATAATAAATTATGCAGCAGAAAAGTCTAGCAAAGATAACTTCAGGTATCGAAAGGACATCGAATTGTTGGCTCACGATGGGTTCAAGTTGTAGAAAATGATGACCTGTATTTGTAAAAGTAAGTTTGGTGAGTAAACAAATCATTTTTGAATTGTAACTCGGACTTTTGTTACACCCCCGTATTGCTTGTTCTGGGGGTAACCTCCTGACTAAATTACTGTGAATCTTTAAATGTAGTCCAACTATTCATGCAGTTCTTTACAGTATAGCAGGTTCGTGACAATATTTGCACAAAATCTGTTTGGACACAATATAATTCGGTTGTTAAGCGACGGAAACATTTATTAAAAACGCTTTTATGGAATAGTCTTTGCTAACAAATAATCGTTAATGAATTTTTTTTTTTATTTTAGCGAATAAAAAAAATTAAAACAAAAATATATAAAATTATCGACATTTTTTGTTTTGTCACAGGTATGGAGGCCATTACTTTGTTACAACGTTGATGTACAGCATCCTCTTGGGTTTCCTCGGAATGGATCGTTTTTGTTTGGGTCAAACCGGTACTGCTGTTGGGAAGTTGCTAACATTAGGAGGCGTTGGCATCTGGTGGGTTGTTGACATTGTACTTTTAGTAACTAATGGTCTTTTACCAGAAGATGGAAGCAATTGGAATGCGTATGCTTAACATTAATTCATGGCTAAAGGAATATAAAAATATATATATATATATAAATTTATGAAGTGAGGAATGATTAAAGTATTCAGCATTGCTTAAAAAAAGTATAAGAACCTACTTTTATACCTCTTTGGGTGTTTTTATATATTTGTTATGTCAAATAATTACTGGTGGTTGTATTTTTTTATTTAGTAGGTAATCTAATTATTTGCCATTTTTATTTGTTAGATCACTGGTTCGGGGAAATGGTCACATAGTGTCTTTGCCAAATGTAACCATTTGGGTATAAATAGTTGGGAATATGCCTACCTATTCCTATATATCATAAAATGGTTGAATGGAAATTTAAAATTCTGATACTTGTAATTTGCCTAACGAATCCACGCAGTATTCTTGAAGAATTTTAGGAAATGTTTATGGGTGACTATTTTAAACAGTCTTTTTGAATGCTTTTACAACATTTATTGTTACAACAAATTATTGTCTTCTTTTGTTTTACTTAACTAAAATATAATAATATTCACAATGAAATAGGTAAAAAAAAAGTTACATAATTAGAAAAAGAAAAAAGATATGTATAATATTTTTAATAAAAAAATATAACAAAGATATCCTATTAATTCTTAATAATTATAATTATTTGATTATATCAGATCCTTGGCCTTATAGGGGCAACAGACTGGCAAATTCTATGTAGTGAGGAATTCTAAGCTAAAACTAGAGATGTTTTATTATCCTTGGTGATTAGAGATACCAAGCTACCATTCTTTGGACGGTCTTCACCTTTGGACCAATGGTAGAACAGACTGAAAAAAAAATATATGTATATATATAAATAAAACAGAAATTATAAAGTACTGAATAAAATAAATAACAAATGTACTTTAGAAAGTTGTCTTTATGCATTATTTCTTCTGCTATAGGATGAACATTACTATGAATTACTCAAAATTTCAAAATTGAAATTTCGCCTTATATAGAAATTTCGAATCCCCTAAGTAACAAAATAATGTTTTTGACGAAAGGCCAATTTGGCTGAGTAAGTGAAGTAATGCAAAAAATTGAACATGAAATCTCAGCAAGAGTATCATTTTAAGAATCCTGAGGAAACTATGACATGGGGCCGCCCTCTTTAGCGTTATTTCAATGTAATCTACGGCGCTCAACCTTTAATATAGCGTTGATTTATCGACAAAGACCATCTTAAAGGAGTCAATAAAAAAAAAATCTATAAATCAAAACTGCAATATATGTTTTTTTGTATCTTTCTAATAAATGCTTCAATGATTTTCTTTAAATTTAATTTGTAAGCCGATATCACTTTCATTGGAGAACTACTAGCGAAAATACTTTTTTTTAGAAGAGTACAGGGAATAGGCATCTTTTCTAGGGTGCGTTTTTGTATATATATTGTTCCACCTCCTACATATTAAGGGCTATAGCATAAATCTAATGTTTATAATGTGGAGAAAGTAGATAGAAAGCAAATGCCTAAAGTGCTTTTCTTAGCTCCATGGCATAATTTGACACCTAACTTCTAAACTATTTGGAAGAAGGAATTGATAGTGTTTCTATCATTAAATACTAAAATAAGTTCAATTAAAAGTTTATAAACTGAGAATATAGGGAAAATGATCAATGATAATCGTCTTAGAAAGATAACAATAAACAATTTTGCTAGTAGCGTATTGATAATTTTGAAATAATTAATCCAGATTAAGATCTAAACATCAAGTGGGGGAACAATAAAAAATCCATTCCTTCAGGCCGGTTTTATAACTAGTTTAACAATATAAAAATTGCTTACTCAGCAATAAATTCCAAAGGAGTCCAAGTTGATGTATCCGCTTTCGGCATCCATTTTCGATTCATTGGCGTATCCAATGTTACCGGCAGAATGGCAAAAGCATGACAATTTTTCGGAAGTCCACTTTTCTCCGCTGCTAAAGATTTGGTGAGTTGATGAACTGCTGCCTTTGCCAAACCATACCCAATCATGCCTTTTGATTTAGAAAATTACAGGAATAAGTTAGTAAATATTTTTATGTTTTAACATATTTAATGTAACATACCAAAACTGATTTCCATACCAGGAGTGCTTTCCAATGCTGGATTTGCGCCAGGTAATGTAATCAATCCTCCTTCTTTCAAATATTTTACACCCACCGAAGCAGCAATAGTAGAACTCCAAACGCTTTGTTTCCACATTAGGTCGGCATTTTTTATGAAATCTATTCAAATATATATTATTAATGGAACAGAACTAATTTCTTTAATTTTAAGTAGCACATATCCAGTGTAACATGTGTCTACATACCAGCAGACGCAGCATTTCCTCCAGCCCAGCCACCGGCTACACAAATAACTGCATCTACTTTTGTTTCATTCAAAGAGTCGCCAATATCTTTCAATACAACCCTCTCCTAAGTGGATAAAAATTGAACTTATTATTTTATCGTACCTTCTACTATTCGATAAAATTATATGATAAGTACAAATACTTTTACGAAGATATTTTTAAAAAAAACTTGCTACCTGTTCCAACCAGCCCAATTCGGGTTTTACAATTACGTTTAAATCAGCTTGTTCGTTCTCTTTCAGATCTATGGAACCAACCCACTAAAAAGAAAGTATTGCAATTTCTAATTTCATTTCTCTGTAATTTTTAGAAAGTAAACAATTTTTGTTTCCACTAACCCATTGCTTATTCTTAAAGAATGAAACACAAGTTGCTCCCAAAGCGCCTCGGCCTCCATAAATAAGTACTCTGCCTTCGCTCATTATTCCAAAAATGTAAAAGTAGAAATAAAAATGATGTTATGATCGCAACGATTGATTTCAGACTGAAATACCCCTTTCTTGAAATCTTTGAAGGTTTTCTCTTTATGGTCCCTAATTAGCCTTGAAGAGTGAAAGTAAAAAAAATATTTAGACAACAGCTTACATAATTTATTCAATGAAAAAAGAATGAAAAAAACTAAGGCCAAGCAAGTGCCACGCTATTCCTTGAACCGGGTCACGCTCACTGTATCCGAGTCCCCTCCCTTAATCAGCCTGAACAAGTGGTTTGCTAAATATGTTGTTAATGTTTTATCGATAATTGAATATTTATTTTTTTTACTGTGATATATTTGTTGTGTATAACCTATCCACCTTTTTTTTTTGCAAAAATTTATTAAAGAAAAATGATCTCAGTTGATATTATAATTAATTTAAGTACATTTCAATTGATTATCCCAGATATTATAAATGTATATTTACACAGAAGGGATATTTTTAATGGAGAGGATGTAACATCACTGCATCCTGTGTGCACGTATCCTAACAGACTAGTCTTGACTTGTTTATATTTTTGTTATTGCGCATCTGATTGCTGAGGGTCTCGTGTTGTGTTGAATGCAATATTGAGGTTAAACTTCTTTTCTAAGAAAAAAAATCGCGTTCGAATAATTCATTGTTTGTTTAGACTTTTTATTAAATAATGGATGATGAAATTATGGATAATGCAGATATTGTTGAATCCCAGGTAATGGGGCAGGGTTCTAAATCCGAGTTGTCTAAAAGTGCCGAAAATTTGACAGTAGATCAGCGTATTAAAAGAAAAGCGAAAAGAATTGTTAGACATCTCTCAAAAGATGGAACAGTTCCGAATGGGTCTCATGTAATACACACATCCAGGAGCTGGAAAAATACAAGAAGACCAAGAAATGGATATGGAAGGGGTCTTCCTAAGAAAGGTCATTAATTATTAAAGCTGTATTGATAATATCTTAAGTTTTAGGATTATTTATTTAATCTATTTAAATGAATTAGTTTGTTTTATAGTAAACTTCCAAAAAAAAGTAAATTACTTAATTTTTTTTGAGGAAAAATTATAAGAAGTAGTAAATAACTAAATAGATTTATATGATCATTTTTAATAAAGAATATTTGAAATAAAATTAGTTTTGACCGCCCCAATTAACATATTTGGAGAGATCAATAATGTGACTGTTTTTTTTTTTAAATTCTACATTTAGTTTAGGGCAGTTAAATAACCATATTACACTTTCTTTCTAATATGTTGTTTTCTCCAGTTATTCCTGTTATACTGATATTTTTTATTTTTTAGTTTTTCTAAGATCTCTATATCACTAAATCAAATCTAATCAATTTTATGTTCTTTTTTCGTTTATGTAATCGTGTTGTATTAAAAAGGTGGGGCCTCTTGCTTATAAATAGAGGTATTGTATTTTTAAATAGATGGTTATTATATGAATATATATATATATCGTAATTTCATTTAAAAAAAACTATGCCCCATTTATTTTTTTAATTATCGGTTTTAAAAAATATAAAAAAATTTACATAGCGTTACATTACTATTAAATTGAAGGATTCGTTACAATGACATTTTTTATTTAATTATTTTATTATACCTTGCGTTTATATTTTTGGAAACACTAATTATTAGTAAGAGCTGAAGGATAAAAAGTTTTATATGTCATTATGGTTGATCTTTATCAAAAATCTAAGAATGATTTATTAGCCGGCTTTGTTTTTTTTTCAATGGTTTCATAGTACACAATATATAATATATCATGTATAGTTAAGTTCTTCTAATCTATAAAAGATCTCTATCAATGGATGGTTCCAGTATAGGATAACATATGGTATTTTATTCATCGTAGCATGCATATTCCTGACCGGTTGCGGATTTTTATCCATCGTTAGAGCAAATTCACCGTTCGTGTAGAGAATTCACTTCAAATCGAGTGTAACAGAAACATTGCGTTTAAGTGAACTCTACACGAATTTGGTGAATTTGCTCTGGCGATGGGTGAAAATCCGAAACGGTCAGGAATATAAGAAATATGCATGCTAGGCCAGATAAAATACTAAATGATACTTTTATTAAGTTTGATAATTTTACTAAATAAAAATTTGTTTTTTGTTATACTTTCTATTTTTTGGTAAGCAATGAAACTCTTAACATCATGCAGTAGTTACGCTCAACTATATAAGTTATAATAATTTTTATTACTGTTTTTATTACTTGAAATAGAATTTATAATAACCCATTATTTTCTGTAAAATATAAAGGAAAGAATATATATGCATATATAAAGATAGTTCTTCATAAATAAATTTATTTATTTTTTTCTTTGACCAAAAACTTTTTCTTTCATCCAATAAACTTCATATTTGGTAGGCATACTAATGGCCTCTACTTACACCATATTACATGGAAAAAGTACGCTCTGTGATATTCTGTTGGATGTGAGGTATTTTTATTTATAGTATAAACTTTTCCTTTGTTGAATTCTTTTATTGATAGAATCACAAAGAGCTTTTGAGTTTTCTTTGTTTCTCTGGAAAGAAACCTACTTTCAGCCAACATTTTGCTAATATTCGAAAATGGCCAGATATGAATCACATCAATTTAAAATTTTTTTCAATAGATATTGGTTGATGGGCTTGCTATACGTTGACCAATGTAGTTTCTGTCGTGAATGAAAAGGAAAACACCGGTACTTTGTTTTGTACTGTTGTCAGGAATTTGCTAAACTCCATGGACAGAGGTTCCGACTCCAGTGGTAGCAGAACCCTGATCCATCCTTAACACTATGGGATTGTACTCTGAAAACAGAGGAAGGTACCACAGTATCTTTTAGCAAAAATAGGAACTAAAAAGTCAATTGTGTATTTCTAATCCAGTCTAATATATTCTTCGAAAGTCTGTGAAGAAAGTTTTAACGTCTTTCCCAATGCCATCTACCTCTCTTAGTCATTTATCAGATTTCATATTGCATAGGATATCTCCTCTTGAACTTAGGATGTTAGCCGAGGCTTGCTAGCACCGAAAAATAACTTGTGCTTAATAAAGTAATAAGTATTTTTAATAATATTCAGTCATTTTTTTTTCAACATCCAGGTGGGGCTGGTGGAAAAGGAGTATGGGGGAAACTAGGATCCGAACTGGAAGAAGAAGATATTGACCGAAATGATCCAAATTATGACAGTGATTCATTGGACAATGGTGATATAGAATTAACGCCTATCATACCAGAAGCTTCTGATGAAGAACTAAGGGTATGTATTTATTTTATTAATTTTTTAAAAGTTTTTTGCCAAGCTTAAATTCCAAATAAATCTAGTGAAGTTTATTTATTTTTTAAAAGTATTAATGTACAATATTTATTAATGAATTAAGTGAAGTGTAATTGCACAGGTGAATAATATGTAATCCCAACAAACTGCTCCTGATGATGGTCGATGTAGAGACCGAAATATTGAGATTTAGATTCATAAAACAATAAAAAGACTGGCTCCCCATGTGATCCTGATATCCTAAACTGTTGTGTGAATATTTCTCACATTTTTTCCCGCGTATACTTCTCTTTTTATAAGTTTTATTGCAAACGGCTAGATCTTTTAATCTTGTAATAACTTATTTTTTCAGTCTAAACTGTAATTTAGTGGTTGATAACATTGAAATAAGATGACAGAATCAAATACGCATAAATAATATTTTTTGTTTCATACAACAGAGCTATTTCATATTTAGTATTGATATTTTGGTATTAATTTTATTTTGGTATTTTTCGTCATCAAAAATATTTAAAAAAATTAGATTGTCGTGCATCTGTTGTTATCTAATGGTTCTATTTTTAGTATGGGGGATACTGATAATAGTTAAAATAGTATTATTTAAAGTAAATTTTAAATTATATATGCTCAAATTGCAATTATCAGTTCATTTATTTATTATTATTATTTCCAATTAATAAATAGAATTACATGAAGTATAGAAACAAAATACAAAAATCCTTATAATAAGAAACGAAAAATGTACTGGAAATTACTGCTTCCATATGGGACAGATTCCCGTGCATGGAAGCAGGAGCCCCTCTCAACCCATAAACACTTCTGTTTTACTACATTAATATTGGCATATACACTGTACATGGCACACACACATAATCACAAAAGCTTTTACTTATAAAACATACAACAAATTATTTCAAAACCATTTCTTTCAATTTCTTTTTTCTTGTTAAGTATGCAATTTATCTAATGTATATTTTAACAAAAATGTGAATGTATATTTTCTAGTATATTTTAACAAAAATATGAATGAATATTTTCTATCTTTTACATTTACGATTCCACCTTTTATTTTCATTATTCATTCTGCAGTACTAGAATACCTCCCCTCCTGGCCCCAATCACCGAGACATCAATCGAACTCTAAGCCACTAGTTGTCGTTAGATATCTGGTTAGATGCATTTTAAAATTCCTTTGAGTGAATTTGATTCTAAGTTCTTTTGGTAGAGCGTTAAAAACCGGACTCCATGAATACTGTAAGAATTGTGCATTAAAGCAGTGTTTGCAAATGGTACCGGAGCCACAAAATCCTGCTTTGATCTAGTGCCAAAGGAGTGCTCTACTGGTCCAATCCTTCCTTCATTCACTACTTGAAGGATAGCCGATCTCACGTATAGATGCTTAAGGTCAAGTAGTTCAGTTGTGTAAAATGTCGTTTAGTACGGTCAATTCCTTTTTTTTTTTAAGATGATTCGTAAAATAGTCTTATGAGTTTTATTTTGGGGATTTAGAGTAGCACCACCCCAGGCAGCTAAACCGTACAATATAATTCACTGCACAAGAGCAAAATACACAGCTCTCAAGATCCGGAGAGTCAGGATGTTTCGGAGTCTCATAAAAATATATATCGATTTCCTCACTCTAGCTGTTAAATTCCTCAAATGAAAGTCCCATTTGAGGTTACTGTCTATAAGAACACCTAAGTACTTTATAGATTCCACCCTTTCTAAATTGCAATATCCACAGTTTTATCTGAAGCTACAGTTTCTATAAGTTTGAAGTTTATTAAAAGTTGAAGTATGAAGTTTATTTGAAAACCTTATTTAATTTTAATAATATGTAGTTGATGAGCGTTTTTAGCGAATAATGGAAGGTAAAATAAATTTTGAATGAATTTATTCACAAATGATTCACATATTGATTATTTTGAATGTATCACATTATATATTTATATTTTTTGATGTAAGCTGAAGTATTGCGTCCGTATCAAATTTCCGAAATTGAGTGATGACCGGAATTAAGTGAGTTGAGATCCTTTTAGTACAAAAAAAAAGTATTAAAAAAACAGTCATGCTAAACATTTACATGATTTTCTCTTATCTGTTTTTTTGTTTTTTCATTTAAGACTTACGATAGATAAGTTTAAGAAAAATCCTGAGAAAGTTCTAAAAAATCATGCCAGAAAAGTTAGTTTATAGTTTCGGTTTATTAGTTTCTCTTACCGCTATAAGAGGAAGTTGATTGTGTTGGCGATTGTTTTTGAAAAATTTTTGAAATTGTGTTTCCTTTATTTATAATTTTGACATCCCTCTGAATACTGCTACAAATTTTTTTAACGAATGGTTTTTGTAAGTGTTTGTAGAAAAAAGTTTCATTGAAGAAAACTCTCAGTAAAGTCAAACTTGATATTTCCATTTTAGATATCAACATCACATCTGACACCAAGGTTTCAATCAAATTCTGCCCTTTCGAACTGCCACTTTACCGAATATTTTTACCGTTATTTATTTCTATTCTCAAATTACAAACACACAAAAATCTATCTCGTATATTTGAAAAGTTTTCAGCAATTATTGGTTTTTATATATTATTGTGGTGTTTTTTTTTTTTAAAGAATATTTAAGAGATATTTTGTTCTCACACCACCACTACAAACAGTTGTTTTTTTTTATATATGGGGATTACAAAACATGTAATTCCGAAAAATTCACTTTCGAAAATTTGACACGATCGCAATACTTCCTGTTACAGCAATAACAGAATGTAAGTAGATTTTAACAAACAATTTAGCCTACATTCTTAGTCTATTACCTCATTTCACTATAATAATTTAAACTTGATTGTTGTAAAATAAAAAAAAATAACTAGGTGACGCCATGTTCATTATAAAATTCATTAAAACTCAAACAAATATTAAAAGTCTTGTTAATGAAATTAAAAGTAATAAATTATTCATTAATAATTTCCTTTTAATCGTATATTCTTAATATTTTTATTTTGCAATGAGAACAATGAATACTAAATTATTATAAATGCTAGTTATTCATATTTTAAGATCAATATTGCTGACTTTCAGGTTAGTTTCTTTTTTCTGCGAGCGAAGCTTGCCTGATTTAAAGGATTGACACTTTAATAAAACATATTTCGCAATTTTATCAAAAACCGCTCCAACGGCTTTACTTCACTGTCGGCTTGATCGTCCTTGGAAAATTGATTTTTTGGGAGATTCTTGGTATAAATTTAGACGTTAAAAATATCCGTAACTGCTGCTTCTATATAATTACGTTTCCACATTGGGAAAATTAAATAAATTTTGAATGAATTTATCCACAAATGATTCACATATCGATTATTTTGAATGTTTCACATCATATATTTATATTTTTTGATTGAAGCTGAAGTATTGCGTTCGTATCAAATTTCCGAAATTGCGTGATTACCGGAATTAAGTGAGTTGGATCCTTTTAGTACAAAAAAATTATTGAATCGTTCTGCGTTGCGCGTGCGAGTTGTTTGTTTACGTGACAATGTAGTCCGTGTGAACGAAAAATAATAGGAAGCAGAAACAATTTTTTGTTAGTTACCACCATGGGATCCGTTCCGAAGATTACGATCGGAATTTTCGCCTACCGAAAGTTCACTTTTTAAGGAAACAAGTTTCTTCAAACTTTACACTTTAACTATATTTCTCCTGTTATTTTTATTGCGAACATTTTCCTGGAAATTATTGATATTTGGAGTGTTCCGGTGGGGAAGCGGTATTTTGAGGCTTCCTCTCTAAAAATACTGGTGTTTCTACTAACTTAGACAATACAGAGGAAATTAATTATATTTAAAAATTTAAAAAGTTTAAAGAAAAATCAATTAACCAGAAGAGTTAATTTTCAAAATAGGTTCCTCTACCTATTACTGTTCTGTTCCTGGAAAATAGTTCCAAAGATTTTCCCTAAAACTTTTTGTATATACATTAGATAATGAGCCATCTTCATTTTTGATTTTTTTAATTGTAAAAATCCTAAAGAAAACCTAAGGAAAAGAAATTTTAAAATTCATGTTTTAATAGAATAAATATTCAGAAATAGCTAAACAAAATAGATAAAAAAACAAAAAAAAAAAACAAAAAACAAAGCCATCTTGATAAAAGAAAGTAAGACAAGTTGAATATATTTAAATTAAATTACCTGTCATCTGTTTAAATATGACAAAATTATTACGTGTTGGCTGTATTTTTTGTTTTGTATCTCTCTCTCTCATTCTCTTTGTTATTTAATTTAGGTGCTTTTGTTTATTAATCGTGTAGGAGTGGATAACGGCATTCGCTCTGATGGTTATCGAATTTACTAATTTTAAAGAAAGATTCACATCCCTTCTTTCTTAAGGAAGAAGGAAGTCAGGAAACTTCCGAACCATGGTCGAGGAGTGGGTGGAATTAGTTCCGGTCTCGGAATAGGCAATAATTAGTCTAGAAATAGGACTAATTCCTGTCACAAAATTATAATTTATAATATTTAGTTTAGTTTAAGGGAATCTACTTAACTTAAAAAAAATCATACCAATTCCAAGATACCACATTCTGCGAGAAAGCTAGCTTGTACATCCAAGAAAAGTAGATGTAGATATATATGGAGGGAATGGTTATGAGACGAATTCGCGAGCCAACGATCTATTGTGACCGTGATGTTTGTACTTAAAATGTAATGGTTTTGTTATTGTGTATAAATTAGTAACTGCCCAAGTGTGAATGGTGTATTTGGGAA
The DNA here is from genome assembly GCA_011037195.1 of Triatoma infestans. Taxonomy (NCBI): domain Eukaryota; kingdom Metazoa; phylum Arthropoda; class Insecta; order Hemiptera; family Reduviidae; genus Triatoma; species Triatoma infestans. The sequence continues at coordinate 36,434 of JAAEAF010006739.1, forward strand.
CAAAAATTAGCGATGCTAAATCTAATCAACTTCCTTAAAAGTAAAAGAAAGATAAATAAAAAAAGTAAATTTAAAGAAAGATCTATGAATTGTGTATTCCATGTGTTAATGTAAGTGTTGTTTTGTCATATTAGGCTTGGAAATCCATAGGGACTCCCGCCTGCAGAAGTACTAGTAATCTTCTATCCAAAGGCAACAAGTAAAAGAAAAGTAAAATCCAGTAAAGTGTCAAGAGACTTTTTCCGTCATAGACTGCTTCTTTTGTGGTCATCGACCGGTATCGGACGTTCGCCCATCATCAGGATATTTTGTTAAAACAGTGCGATAACAGATTTGCATAGAGCAAAATCAGTTTATAAGAGTGTGCAAACTAATTTTGCTCTGTGCAAGTCTGTTATCGCACTGTTTTAACAAAACTCCTGATGATAGGCGCACGCCCGATACTGGTAAAAAAGAACAGGCTATCACAGAAAATATCTCTGATTCTTTCCTTTCCAGCTCTGCGGACGTAATCACAACACCCAGTAAAGTGATACTTCCAATTTATTGATTTTGACCAAAACATCAATGTTGGTTCCCCTGGTAGCATCTGAGAAAAAGTCTTTGTTCACAAATGCAGAGATCTTTTGCCATTCAAGTCCGGTAAAATATATGGCTTTGCCACCTACATAATATTAATACACGTTAGGAGCATTGATAGAATCCAAATCAAGAAGAAGATTAGAAATTTAGAAGAAAATTGGATAACCGGAAGTACGATTTAACAGAAAGGTTTTTGAGTTTCTTGAAATTGTCTCGAAAACTGTTACGATCTTTTTTAAACTTGGAATGCTTTACTGTTTAGATAGAAATATATTATTTTGATTAAAACATTTTTTTGAAAAAAATTGATTTTAGAGGAGTATTGGAGGTCTATCAGTTAGTTTAAATTTAAATTTGCACAAGCTTTCGTAGTTTTGACATAAAGGGTTCTACATAAGGCTGCTTAGATATGCAAGTAAAATCTCTCGCATCACTTTCATGGGCAGCACAACTAAACATTGTAACAATGCAATTTTAATGAAAATTTCTAGATTGAATTATATTAATTAGAGTAAGAGAAAGTCGTGTGAGTGTCGCACCAATTTTTTTCCACATGAATACTGGTCAGTTAAAAGAGATTTGTAAAATTTGTAATTACTTAGCTACAGAACTTGCGCGCAATCGCAAAATTCATTCCAGCTTCAGAGTCAAATAAATAGTAAAACATAATCAAACAAAATTTTACGTTCAAACTGAAACAGACTTCTTTCAGGTTTCTTTTCACATTAGACAAAGGATGAATATTTTAGGCAGAATATATTTATTGAATGATTTTTAGCCAAGTAAAGTGATAGGTAGATTGATAGATAGACAGATAGATTAGATAGATAGATAGATGATAGATAAATAAAGATGTTTACTGAAATTAAATCATACAAAAGTTCTTTTAAAACTAAATAAAACAAATGCATCAAAGCAATAATACCGTCTGCCGAGTTAGCCTTTCTAATAGTATTTACATAAATAAAAAATAGTAATTTCTTTATACTAAACACATGTTTTAAAAATAGGAGTTAAAATAAGAAGGATTACAAATAATGCGAATATATTACGAACAAAACATTAATTAGAGTCTAAACTGAAGAAAAATAAACATAACTTTAGGTAATTAAAAGGATACATTACCTTCATCCAAACAAAAACAAAGTAATCTCTTTTCATTACTTAAAATTGAATTCCTATATTGATTCATCTCTATAACGCATGGTCAGCCTTACACATTTATAT
>JAAEAF010006740.1:0-46110 GCA_011037195.1 Triatoma infestans
GTCGCAGCCATTTTTGAGAAAATCGCAAAAAAGTAAAAAATCCAACTAGTAAAGTGGTACTTCCGGTTGAGGAATTTTGACAGATAACTTAGTGTCAGATCCCAGGGTGATACCTAAACGGAATTTCAAGTTTCAACTTTCTATGGTTTTTCGTTTTTGAGCTATGCTGTTCACATACATACATACATACATATACACGCACACAGACCATTTGCTAAAAACCACTTTTTTCGATTCAGGGGACCTCAAAACGGATATTTCCGGTGAAAAACTCGATATCGAAATTTTACACGATTACAACATTCCTCTTACTAGGTGAATTAGATGAATTAGAATGATGCGGGGGGGGGGACTAAGAACCAGGCCTGCAGCCCCCATTGAGGCCTTATTGTGCCAACCCCTCAAACCTAGTAGTGGAAGCCCCCCCTCTTCATGAGATCCAAAACCTTCCCCACCAGTCCCTCCTGGAGCACGATTTCTTCCGGTCTCAACGTGCCGAAGATCTCGTACCTCAGTCTGCCGTCTTGCGACGCAATCAAACAACAGGTGACAGGCCGCCTCCTCCTCCTCTTGACACAGTCTGCACAAGGGCTCTACATCTACCAACCCCACCTTGTATAGATGTTTTTTGAATCTGCCATGCCCAGTAAACAGGCCCGTTATCAGAGAAATCTGATACCTGCTTAGACCCAGGATGTATCTGGTCCTTCTTTCACACACCCTGGCATGACCATTTTGCCGTGCTTTGCCCCAGTACTCAGCCTCCAGTATCGGTTATGTTCCCTCCGAGTCCAGTCTCTCAGAGCCGCTCTCACCATACTTTTGGCCACCCCTAGAGCAGGTTCTTGGCCCAAGGAAGGGAGTATTCCCTTCCTCCCTGGCCTTACTAGGAATAAAAAGAAAGTAAAAATATTAACGATTAATTTTTACTTTTATGTTTTACTAAAAATCATATAGAATTTTTAAAAATATCGATCAAAAAATAATTCTCATTTATCTACACTTAAAGCTCCAAATTTTTAGCGAAATTTAACTTAAAATTGATGAGTAGTTAGTTGTAAATAGGCTTATTAATGCGAATTAATTTTTAGTTTTAAAAAAATAACTCTTATATTCAATCCCTGATTCTAACACATCATCAAAATGCTTCTTGAAACGCATAGTAAGTTGTTAAACTAAAATCGGTCGAATCGAAAATAAAAACTTGCTGACCGTCTTAACTACAATAATTAAATTTATATAGATTTTAACAGCTCAGCACTTTTTATGGTAAAATGGTTTTAAAAAATAAAGAGAATAAATCACTTTTTAAAAGACATAATCCGCCACTTTTGCCAGGAGAAGTTTTTTAGCAAAGCTATGTAGGAGTTAGTAAGTATTACAAGAGAGGAAGAGGGCTTCTATTTTTAAATCTTCAAACTAAATTTAATCTAACTTTTTGTATACCAATAAAGTTTTTTTTAGATTATTATCGTTTTTATCACTTTTTGGATTATTAACTAATTTGTGGAGATTATACAATATTTTGGAAAAAACTTTCATGTTGAGATATCTGCCTCATTTTTAGAGTTTAGCGGTGTTCAACATTCCTGATAGAAATAATTTAAACTTAACTTAAAATTACTTAACAAAAAAAAAGTAATAATAATAATAGGGTTTTTCTCAATCGAAAAGATAGCTAAGCGCTTCATCCACACCATTTCTATTTGAATAATACTTCGCTCAGACTATGCCTATACAAATTCTCCAAGATCTTATACTTCAACATATTCATGGACGACGTCAATTTCTTCTTCTACATTGACGTATTACATTTTATTGCCAAGTGCGGTTTCCTTGAATTGCTCATCTTTTTAATTTGTCCAAACCATGTCAGTTTTTTCCTTCACAATTTCTTTGTACCGTCCATTCACTGCTTTATCTTCATTTTTTTTTTTTTTTTTTTTTTACTTCCTTCCTGGTCTTGATATTCTTACTGACCTTAGCTACCAGTGGCGGCTACTGGTATCCGCGATTGCGCGACTGAACCCCCCAGCTATTTGAAAAAAAAAATTAAAAATTAAAAGTAACAAATTATCATATGTTTATTACTTTCTCTTATTATTATTTCGTATTTCAATTTCAAAAAATATTTTCATTTTTATTTATATTACTTTCAAACATTGGTCACAGCAAAAATTGAATCCTGATATAGTTTCAATCAAATCCATGTATGAATGAATGAATGAATGAATGATGTGAAAAAAATAATTTGTTTGTCAAATCCGAGGAGAATCGAACATAAACGAATAGGAACGTATATATCAGTATAGGAGCTCACTCTAATGTGTTGTTTAATGTATTGTGCATTTTTGTACGATTGTAGGTATCACATATCAGGAGATGTATAAAGTGTAGGAAGCAGGGGGTTCACGATTCGGTATCGCGCTGGAGAATTTAATATATATGTATGTATGTATGTATATATAAAAACATTTCTTTGTGTTAGTGTAGAAACGTGTGTTTCCTATTAACTTTTTAAAATAAGAGTGGGGGATTCTTGCGCGATGAATGTTGAATACTAGCTAGCTAGCTGTAGTTGAACGAAGTTACCCGATCTTATCCGAAGTTAGTTGCACATTCGATATTGCACTGTAACGGCCGTTCGTTATTTTTTTGCGCGATGTGGCCTCTGCCAAAGTGTGAATTTTTATATTTTTATCAAGCTTTTGGATTCGAATTGGTTTATTTTTTTAAGTAATTATATTTTATATATTTTTCTATATTTATATTATTATATTTCTAAATATTATTTTTACATTAGATAAAGTTTTAAACATTTTTTCATTTCTTCTGTTTTCAATTTATCGTGTCACAATCTGTAGCAATTAATAGTGTTGAATATTTAATTAAAAATTTGGATAATTTAACTTACGAAGATAGAATTAGGATTAAAAATGCCGGTCCCCCGCATCCCAACTTAATCATTAATACTAATTACAAAAACAGATAATTTAAAAAAAAAAAGTTGAACCCCCACATATCCAAGTCAGGAGCCGCCACTGTTAGCCACAAATACTTTTCTATGGATAGATTGTTATTCAATAGAGGAGACGGTGACCAAACTCTATGCTATCCAAAGCCATTCTGAGCCCATAAAACTTCCACCAAGAACAATAACAACAACCCGGGTCTAGATTAAAGAATCCAGCCTCTGGTTCTAATCCATCTTCAGATTCACAGCTGTCCGAACAAATCGGACCATAAAAGGATAAAGATCTTTCAGTTAACCTTAATAAGACCACAGTAATTTTACTTTCCTATAGAGGAGGAAGATCGTAGGATTAACACAACTAGGATATTAGGCACTTCTGTACAGATCAGTAAATTAGTGAAATTCATTGGAGTAGTTTTCGATAGTAAATTAAACTGGTCGTAATAGATTAAGACACAGCATCAAAAGACAAATTAATTCCTTGTGGCAGAATCGTAGTAAGTTTTGAGGGATCACTCCCAAGATGATAATTCAACTATACAATACTAACCAAACTAGCTAGCAGAAACGATCGTTACAACAAGCAAGATTCTAACTAGACACATCTCTCTTCAAGCTACGCTATCTACTTCACCAACGCTACCAGCCACTTTGTCACTCCATGCTCTCTTATACTCATTTCTCCTCACACACTATATATGTAAATATAAATTTTATACGAAAGTTCCAATATTGAGTTTGTGTTTTAATTTTCAATTTTCATCATCAATACACCATTAAACCAAATTTGCTACAATATAGCGAATTCGTCATTTAGATAATAATTAGTTACCTTTTCCAAAGGATTGTAAGTAAGAACTGGGGGATTGCCTCCAAGATGATGTTTTGGATTTATCTTGAGGTTATTAAACCTAGAATGTTTTACATGGCTGTGATGTGGTGGCGTCGCATTGAGATAAGATTCGTTAGACTGTTGCTAGAAAATATTCAACGCTTGGGTGACTAGTGCGTTTCGCACCGCACCAACTGCTGCGATGGAGATATGGCTGGGAATTCCACGCTTCTTTGTATTATAGAATTAAACAGGCAAGTATTTAGCAGGGAAAGCGATATGGTCACTCTATTATTTATCATTAAGAGTATCTATTGCAGATTTTCCTTTAGTTAGGATGTCCGAAACTTTTTTTGTTACTGATCATTGTTACAGTGTCAGGTTGCCTCTCAGCCAGTGTGGTTAATGTTCGGCCTATCTCGAGTGATACCTGATAATTACTTCAGATGTTACACAGATGGTTCCAGAATGGAAGGAAGGTCTGGTGCGGCGGTCTATTTTGAAATGGAGATCACTTGGTTGTGGTAAATGGATAACTGTTTTCCAGGCTGACCTTTAAACTATTCTTTGCTGTGTCTCTGATGAACTCTAATTTGAAAGGGGTTTGTATCTGCTCGGATAGTAAAGGGTGCGTTGAAGGCGCTGAGTTCAAAGTGTTCTCAAGTTAATATTGGACTGGTTCAAAAGAATGGAAGAGCGGTTTGAAGATGTTGTTCTGGTGTGGGTACCAGGTCAAATGGGAATTTTGGGAAATGAAGAGGTGGTAGGAGGTAGGTTTGCCAAATTAGGTGCCTCTCTCCCTTTCATTAGTCTCGAGCCTGTTGATGGTGTGTCTTTGGACACATTGGATTTCTCGAAATGAATTACAGTGATTTTCTTTAAAATCTTTGAAACACTTTCCTGGAAGAATTGAATTATGTGGGGTTTCTGAGGAATTTATGACGTTATGTTTCAATGTTATTCTATAAGTGAAAGCGCTGCCTTCTGGACTACAGTGTTCATTTTACATTTCCCTTCGTTCAGAGTACCAACACCACCAGAGACATTTTCCGTGGTAGCCTGCTTCATTTTGTGGTCATCGACCGGTTTCGGGCGTTCGCCCATCTTCAGGATGCGTTTTTCAGAGTGTGCCAACACAGACTCGTACAGAGACTTAGTTTCACACTAACTGAGGTGTATTTTTAAAATACTAAACTCTTAAACTAGGTAAAGGGATGTGGCCAGATGGGTGGGAAAACACGTGTTTGGGTTGTTAAAGGGCAAATTCTTTTCTTACAGTGGACGCAACACGCGGGGGTCTAATCTTTAAACTCCGTTGTTGGAGGGAGACTTACTTCACAATTAACTAACCAAAATATTAAGAATATACAAAATAAAAAATGAGATACACAAAATAAATCTAAATAAAATTAAACAACGATTAAACTAACATTTAAAATTCATTCATTCGTTTAAAATTGAACGATTTTTTATATAATTAAGTTTTTCCAGTTCCAAAGAATTAAGAAATTCCAGTCATTCTTTCACTTTTTCACGCAACCCTCACATCCTCCCTGTCTGCTGTTTCTTTTCAGTCCGTTTCTTTTTCGTATGTGAACATAAACAAGAAAATAAAGTTCACATACGAAAAAGAAACGAACAACACCCTCAAAGAAACAGCAGGCAAATTCGCCACATTCACATATATTGGAAGCCACACGTACAAACTCACAAATTTTTTCAAAAAACTGGGCATTAAGACAACCTTCCGGACAAACAACAAATTGGGCAACAAACTCCGTACTCGTACCGAGTTCACTGACGTGTATGACAGCAGTGGGGTCTACGAGTTGAAATGCCCGGACTGTGACAACATTTACGTGGGGCAGACCGGCAGAAAAATCAAGGAACGATTTACCGAACACATCAGATCATACAAATACAACAAAGTTGACTCAAATTACGCCAATCACCTAAAAACTAACAAACACAAACCCGATGACATAACGACCACGATGAAACTAATATACTCTGGCCACAAAGGACGACGACTTGACATAGTAGAACACCTCGAAATATATAAACGAAAAACACAAAACTTAATAAATGAACAGACAAAATTTGCTAGTGAACCATTATTCAGAACACTCTTCCCACAATAGCAACAGAAACACAATTACACACGCAACAAATAGTTCTTAAATAGATTTTAAGTTTAGGTTTAGTTTTAAATCTACTATGTACATATAACTTTACTAGTTTAGATGTATATATATTTAAAATTAAAAAAAAAAAAAAAAGTGCGTATTTGGATGATGTATGTGAGTGATGATGTGACATGGTTTGTGGGATGCACAATAAAAAACTTAATTATATAAGAAAACATAATTAGGTATACATGCTTGCGAGGATGTGAGGGTTGCATGAAAAAAATGAAAGAATGACTGGATTTTCTTAATTCTTTGGAACTGAAAAAACTTAATTTAATTATATAAAAAATCGTTCAGTTTTAAACGAATGAATGAATTTTAAAATGTTAGTTTAATCGTTGTTTAATTTTATTTAGATTTATTTTGTGTATCCTATTTTTTATTTTATTTTTTGTATATTCTTAATATTTTGGTTAGTTAATTGTGAAGTAAGTCTCCCTCCAACAACAGAGTTTAAAGATTAGACCCCCCGCGTCCACTGTAAGAAAAGAATTTGCCCTTTAACAACCCAAACACGTGTTTTCCCACCCATCTGGCCACATCCCTTTACCTAAGTTTAAGAGTTTAGTATTTTAAAAAAAAACACACCTCAGTTAGTGTGAAACTAAGTCTCTGTACGAGTCAGTGTGTTGGCACACTGTCTGAAAAACGCATCCTGAAGATGGGCGAACGCCCGAAACCGGTCGATGACCACAAATGAACAGGCTACCAGCGGAAAATTGTCTCGTGATGCTTTCCAGCTCTGCGGAACCAACCACCACAACAAAAACCAACACCACCTCTGTATTTATGTTAGGACCTCCTGTGTACAAATTCCAAGTATAAAGACAAATTTTCAGTTTTATAATTCAAGTCAAGCAACAAAATTTTATCTGGTAATCTGTGCTTAAGATAATTTTTAAATTAAAATTAGAATCTGTATGATGCAACTTTTCTCACTGATTTAATGTGATGCATTGATTTCTTGGAATCATTATTATATTTGTCGATTATAGCATTAGTTTAGTTTGAACTGAGTTGTGTACGTATTGATCGGATTGAAGCCGTTATATATCTAACTGACTACCTTAGATTTGATTTCAATTAGGCCTGATTAAGATATTTATCAAATTGGATATATATATTCTAATCAAATCATGAATTACATTAATACATTATTATTTACTTAAAAGAATGGATATAAGTTAATTGTAAATTAGAAATCTCATTAAACACAACAATTTAATTTAAAATATATGGAAATCCTGCCGTCCAAAAACAGAAAATCCTACCATTCTTATAATTCAATTTAAATCCACTAATTTCGTCACGTACTTCATGATCTGTTCGAGATAATTCTCCGATATGTCCTAAATATTGACAACAATAAGTCTTTAATTGGGTATATTTCCGCTGAGTAATTCTCCATTCATTAAGACTCCATAGTGGTGAAATAAATATTTTGAGATCCCCTGAAACGAAAAAAAAAAATCTGGTGTGAAACACTCACACAACTTTCTCTTACTCCAGTTCTCAAAATTATAAATCGACAAATTTTATAGTTTGTTTACCAAATTTAATGAAATCCGTCGAAAACTGAAAAAAACTGTCCGGTAAAAGCGCACTTCCGGTTTACCAATTTTCTTGAAACTCGGAATTTTGGCCATCTATTAATTTCTAATTCTGTTTTGATAATAGAATTGTATAATCAATTTATGATAGCATTTTAGAGAAAAACATAACCCCACCCCTCCTCCACCAAAAGTGCCCATAAATGAATTTTCCTAGAGAAATGTTTTACATAAAAGTTGTAGATCTTTGCATGTTTAGTTTATATAGGAAGTTTCAACAAAATCGATGGAGACATTTTTGAGAAAATCGCGAAAAAGTGAAAAAATCTCATTTAGTAAAGTGGTAATGTAAACGCACTTCCGGTTATCCGATTTTTTTTTTGAAACTCGGAATTTCAACAACATATATGATTCTAATTACCATTATTTAGATGACAGAATTGTGTAATAAACCGATATAGCAGTTTAGATAAAAACCTAACCCCACCCCTCCTACAAAAGTGGCCTTAAATGAATTTTCCCAGAGAAACATTTCAAATAAAAGTTATAGTTCTTTGTATGTGTAGTTGGTGTAATAAGTTTCAAGAAAATCGTCAGAGCTATTTTTGAGAAAAACGCATAAACGTAAAAAAAAACCAACAAGTAAAGTGGTACTTCCGGTTGAAGAATTTTGATAGATAACGTACTGTCAGATGCCATGGTGATACCTAAACGGAATATCAAGTTTTAACTTTCTACGGTTTTTCGTTTTTGAGCTATGCTGTTCACAGACCCACACACTCAGACCACTTTTGTAGGAGACCTCTCAAAAGGATATTTCTGGTGAAAGCACTGATATCGAAAATTTTACACGATTACAAAATACTTCCTCTTACTAGGAGTACGAGAAAGTAAAAAATTTTAGAGAATGGTCTGTGTGTGTGTGTGTGTGTGTGTGTGTGTGTTGTGTGTGGTGTGGTGTGTGTGTGTGTGTGTGTGTGTGTGTGTGTGTGTGTGTGTGTATCCAACATACTTTAAAAATTCCAAAAAAATGTTTGCACATAGGGGGATGTGTTTTGATTGATTTAATTAATCAAAAAATTATTAGAAATTATATATTACTTCGTACAGTAATATCGGATTAGTTTAGGCAGAGACGCACATCAGAACATACGCGACTTTCACTTTCTGCTGGTCAGAGGAAGGAAGTTTTACAATCGAATCACATTTTCATTATCGAGTTTAGAGATCCACTGAGTCCGAAAAAGTGGTTTTTAGTAATAAAGTGGAAAATAAAAGGTCAGTAAAGTGTCACTTCCGGTTGATCGATTTTTACCGAAACCTAAGTTTTGTTTTAATGCGATAATAGTTACCTAAACGAAACAAGTTTGAGCTTCCTATAACTTTTCGCTTTTGAGATATTTGTTTTTACACATGCACATACACACACACAAACATATCTTTTGCTAAAAACAAAATGTTTTTCGTATTGAGGGAACCTAGAAATTTGTATTTCCGGTGATAACTCAATTTGGAAACTTTCACACGATGATAATACTATTCGGAATTAAGAGAAAGGAAAAAATACTTTTGGATTTAAATTCAAAATATTATAGCAGTGGAATAGTGAAATTACCAGCTTATTTGACCTTCACCTTATACAGACGACTTTCAAGGGCAATTTTACACACAAGTTAAGTTTACTGCCCTTTTGTAATTTTTTGTTTGTTTTTGTTTTGTATCTTCGAATTATTTAATCATGTAAACTTGTTTCATTCTTTGCTGTTTATTTTATTTCCTTTCAAGAGTACAGTTTGTGTATGGGTGTTTTGTGTGTGTGTGTGCGTGTGTGTGTGTGTGTGTGTGTGTGTGTGTGTGTGTGTGTGAGTTATCGGTGTTTATGTCCAACAATTTTCTTTAAATTTCATAAAATATCTATACTACCTAAATCCAAGCGAGGCCGCGTCACTGGCATGCGTCAAGACATGCAACGGACAAGACAAAATGTCTGCAACAAGACGCAATGGATGGAACACAATATTAATCATATGAAGTTAACAGAAATTGCCGCTAACAGGAGGTCTGAATCATGGTGCTGACGTCAGCGTCATGTCGCAGACAGATGCTGCAAGACTCTGCATGTACTTTTTCGGTGCAGTGTGACTTTAAAGGAGGCCACATACCGGCATGCGTCAAGACAAGCATCAAGACATGAGACACAGGCTTCATTCATGTTTCAGGCTCGGCTCCGTTCACCGAAAAAGCACGTGTCTGCATCCTTTTAGCTAGATAGCATGCCTTATAAGAGGATGTTGTAATGTAGGAAAGCTAGGAGAGATGACGCGGAAGGAGAGAAGACGCAGGCTTTATTTCTCTTGTTTGCCACCAGTGACGTCATGGAAGTTAGTTGAGGAGTAGAAAGATCAGAAGCGAACAAATTGCAAAATACTTCAGTTATTTTGTGTGTTTTTCTGTGTTCTAGGAACATTTATACGCATCAACGTGTGTTTTCATAACGTGAATTTTCATAAAGCTTAGTAAATTATTTTATTTTTTTATATACTATATTAATTGGAATTGCAATGAAAGATTTCCAGCTGAAGTTAAAGTTGGGCTCGTAGACATAGTGTTTACCAAGTTTCATGTTGATCAGCCATGTTACCTTCACAGAGGAGAGGTCTCCTACCTATATGGTGCGTCATCTATCATCCTACCATAGTAGGAGAGACGGCCAAATGTAGTGTATTTGTATTTGGTTTCTGGAATAAATGAGAATGTCTTTATTTTGAAAAATGACATTTTTTTGTAGATAATAGTAGTTGACATATGCTTCATAAGCATTACCTCTTTAATATATCTCCTATATTTTGATACAGGGCATAACTTTGAAATGTGCGTCATCTCTTCTAGCTTTACCCTATATGTGGCTAAAATTACGTATAAGAGGAAAATGAAGTGGTGGGTCCATAATTTTAATCAATCTTGTGTACAGTATGGCGCGTACGCTTTAGCACAAAAGTTAATGAACAATCCGGCAAAATTCCAGTCCTTATTACCGTATGAACCCCCCAGAAACATTTACCAAGAACTTTTGCCAAGGGTTTCGCCTTTATTACAGAAGCAGGATACTAATTACAGAAAAGCTACAAGTGCTGATGAATGGCTACTTATAACATTAAGGTACCTTCAAAATACTGATGTATTAAGTAACGCTGCACCGAAAAGAAGAATGCAGAGTCTTGCAGCATCTGTCTGCGACATGATTCAAACCTGTTAGCGGCAATTTCTGTTAACTTCATATGATTCAATTGTGTTCCATCCATTGCGTCTTGTTGCAGACATTTTATCTTGTCCGTTGCATGTCTTGACGCATGCGGCCTCGCTAAGTTACATTGAAACATTGTTTGTAGAAAAAAAATTGTTTTGAGAGTTTCTGTGGGATTAGTAACGATTGGAGGGGGTAGTTGTTTGCGTCCAAGATTGCCTCACGTGCCCCTTGGATATCCAACTATCACTCCGCAGTGCAGCCTTTTTATATTGGGCCATGCGTCGTAGAATGGCTGAATAACTCATGGTGTAAGAAAAATAAGAAACATGTTCTGCACTAAAGTTCCATTTCAATATAATGTATAGTTAGTTCTATTAGTATATCATATCAATTATACATTACAAGCATTGCTAGAATTTCAAATATGAAGAAAATCGGCTAACCGGAAATGCGTCTTTATAGAATTGATTTTTGAGTGGGGGGGGGGGGTTCGAAAACGGTGAAAACTATTTTATTTTTATTTTTTAAAAACTTGGAATATTGATTGCTCAGATAAAAATTTATTTGAATTATTCTTCAGGGAATAATTAATTTTAGGATAATTCTGAGGGATCTTATCAATTAGGTTTAACTTTAAACTACCTACAAGCTTTATTGGTTAAGACGGAGGGCGTCGCCCAACTAATTGTTTATAAACATTGTAATTTTTTTTAAAGAAAATTTGTCAATTTAATGGTATTAATTGCAATTCTCAAAAAGATATTTTTTGGTAATGTATAACCAGCTATGTAAACCACTAGGCCTTCATTGGATCTATGAGAAGCTGGTGAAACCAAGGATACTCTATGCCGCCGTCCTTGCTGGATGGGTTCCTTGATAGGGAAGAATAGCAAAAAGCTGCAACAAGTGCAGCGTACAGCCTGTTTGGCCATAACGGATGCGCTGAGAACGACACCGACGGTGGCACTGGAGATGTTGTTGGAGGTATGCGGTTGTATGTGGTTGTAGGTGAAGCAATGAAGGGTTATCTCAGAATAAGATGTAAGGAAGAATGGGTGAGAACCTTCCGTGGGGATCACACTAGGATCGAGGATAAGATTTGGCAAGTAAACCAATTTCTGCTCTCTAAAATTGATGAGACGAGCAAGAAATGGTGATTTGAGAGTGATTATGAGATTAGCATTGGTATTCTAGGGGAGAACACTCTTACGAGTCTAACGGAGGCGGGTAACGACATTATTCGCTGCTATTCACGTGAGGGAACTGGCTTGTCAGAAGGGGGAGCATGGTTGCAGAAGTTGGACAGGGAGAGCTCGGTGGCCTTGCGTGGTATGACCACTGTCTTTCAGTCAGAGGTTGTTGGTATTATCGAATGCTGCTGCCTTGCGGGGGAGTGGCAAGGAGAGATTAAAGAGGTGCGGATATTCTCTGATAGTCAGGCCGCACTGAGGGCTTTCAGCAAGCCATGTTGGAGTTCGAAATTGGTGGGAGAATGCAGGAGAAGGCTTAATGCCTTAGCTCGGAGGGGTAAGGTGCAGCTCTATTGGGTACCCGGCCATGCGGGAATAGAGGGCAATGAGAGGCTCTTCACCTTTTTGTGGTCCCGAACCAGTCCTTGCCGTCACTAAGAGGTTTTGTGATAGTCAGATCAGACTTTGGGAGCCCGGGGGTTTTGGAGAAATGCTGGGAGGGCACGCAGGGGTGCCTCCAGGATAAAAGATTCATCAAAGGAACCAAGCAGGGGTTTCAGATTACCCGAGGACCTTGGTGGGTGTAGTGACTGGACACACATGGGTGTCTAATCATTTGCATAACTTAGGGAGGACGTCTAGTCCTATATGTCAGAACTGTGATGATGGAGTTAGGGAAATGGTGTATCAGTACTTTTGTAGTGTCCCCGTTTCGCTGGTAGTAGGTTTCGTGTATGCGGGAGGGCACCACTCTCGCGGGATAGCCTGGGATAAGTTAGAGTTGAAGGATGTCTTGGGATATTGCATACTGACCGGTAGACTAGCGGAGGAGATTAATGGGGGGGGGGTAAAATGGGGGGATAAAAGCCATATAGGCTTAGTCCCAAGCCAATAGTCACCCAGTTTTTCAATAATAATAACAAGCTATGTACCATACTTTTGTCAAATACATTAATACGAAAAAATTTACGAAAAGTTACAGGTCCGAAAAAAATTTTTTTTCTTTGTACTCAGTAATTAACTGTATAATTACATAATATGTGGATATAATTAAGGTTTGCCAAAGAGAATGTTTACAATGAAAAGAGAAATTAAACGATTTAATAACATAGTAGATATATATATATTATATGTATGTATATATACAATACTGACGTGTATCGTCAGTGTAATATATTGCTAGGAGGAGGGTTTTAGTCGGCTAGCAGAACAGCCTGACCCGTTAGTGGTTGGGTTATTACTGTAGCAGTGAGTCAGAGCGATTCACATGTTATAATATGTGACTCATCACGTTATAATAACACCATTCGTCGTATTTTTTAAATCTATAAAAAAATTATATGGTTTGATCTTTGTTAATTGTGATTGCGTAATTATTCAAAATATTTTTTTGCATGCCCTTTCAGTTTTATTATTTTTTTTAACTGACTTTGTATTGCTTGAAGTGTTTATTGCATACAAAATTTTTCTCTATCGTTGTATTTCAGTTGTACCAAAAATTACAAAAAAAAAAATTAAAATTAAAGCAATTTTATTCCGCAATATGCTTAAGCCCCTGAAGGAAATGATTATTGGTTCGAATAAAAAAAAAAATATCACATTTGAAACAGTCAAAAATCTTGTCAAATTTAAATGTTCACCGAATATATACGATTTTTGAGATGCCCTGATTATGAAAAAAGAAAGTTTTTTGGCAAATAGTCTGTACGTGTGTGTGTGTGTGTGTGTGTGTGTGTGTGTGTATGTACGTGTATGTATGTGAACAGCATAGCTCAAAAACGAAAACCGTAGAAACTTGATATTCCGTTTAGATATCACCATGAGATCTGACAGTACGTTATCTGGCAAAATTCCTCAACCGGAAGTACCACTTTACTAGTTTGTTATTTTACTTTTTTGCAATTTTCTCAAAAATGGCTCAGACGATTTTCATCAAACTTATTATATCAACTACACACACTAACATCTACAATTTTTATTTGAAACATTTCTCTGGGAAAATTCATTTAAGGGCACCTTTGGGGGAAGGGTGGGGTTAGGTTTTTTTTTCTCTAAAGTACTATTTCAGTTTATTAGACAATTCTGCCATCTAAATAATGTTAATTAGAATCGAATATCTTGTGGAAATTCCGAGTTTAAAAAAAAATCGGATAACTAAATACTTTACTAAATGATTTTTTTCACTTTTTCGCGATTTTCTGAAAAATGACTTCGACGTGTTTCTTGAAACTTCGTATATAAACTACTCATACAAAGATGTACAACTTTTATTTATAACAATTCTCTGGGAAAATTCATTTAAGGGCATATTTGGGGGAAGGGTGGGGTTATGTTTTGCTCTAAAGTGCTATCATAGTTGATTATACAATTCTATCATCCAAACAAAATTAATTAGAAATAAATAGATGGCCAAAATTCCGAGTTTCAAGTAAAATTAGTAAACTGGAAGTGCGCTTTTAATGAACAGTTTTTTTTATTTAGTTTTCGACGAATTTCATTAAATTTGGTACGCTAGCTATAAAATTTGTCAATTATAATTTTGAGAACTGGAGTAAGAGAGAGTTGTGTGAGTGTCTCGAAAACAGCTCTAACGATTTTCTTTAAATTTCGTATACTATTTACATACATAAATACATTTTTATTTGAAACATTTTCCCGGGAAAATTGATTTTGGTGGGGGGGGATTCAGTAATGAATAATACCACTTCAATATAATATATGGTTTTTAACCACCTACATAATAATATTAATACACATTAGAAGTATTTATAGAATTCAAAATTTGCAGAAAATTCGATTAACCGGAAGTGTAGAATTTTACAGAATATGTTTTTGAATTTTTTGGGAATTTTCTTTTAAAAAAGGATATAACGGATTTTCATTAAACTTCAAATGCTGTATAGACAGAAAAACGTATTCCATTTTTATTTGAAACATTTTTTTTGATAAAAATTAATATCAGGGAAGTAGGTTATACTAGGAGTCTGTTAGTTTAAATTTAAATTTGCAAAAGTTTTCCTTGTTTTTTTTTTAGAAAGATCGCTCCACATAAGGCCGGCCGCTCAGATATATAAGTAAATTACCCGTGACCATTTTTTTTTATGGCCAATCCAATTTAGACTAGCCTAAAAAAAAAATTGTTACATTGCAATTCTAAAGAAAATTTTTGTAATAGCAACCAAAGAGAAGCTCAACAACCAAAGAGAGCAAAGAGAAGCTCAACCACTCTCTCGGATTGGAGTGGGAGAAGCTCTATAAATATAGCGATGGACAGTCCATAAAAAGGACAGTTGAATTCAGTTCAATACATCCAATTACTACATGTCAATATCATACCACTCTACTTTAAAAAAATTTCTTTATTGTAAAGTCCAGGCAGTTTGTGTTACTGGTTAACCAAAGCGAGCAAAGAGAAGCTCAACCACTCTCTCGGATTGGAGTGGGAGAAGCTGCATAAATATAGCGACGGGCAGTCCATAAAAAGGACAGTTGAATTCAGTTCAATACATCCAATTACTACATGTCAATATCATACCACTCTACTTTAAAAAAATTTCTTTATTGTAAAGTCCAGGCAGTTTGTGTTACTGGTTAACCAAAGAGAGCAAAGAGAAGCTCAACCACTCTCTCGGATTGGAGTGGGAGAAGCTTTATAAATATAGCGACGGACAGTCCATAAAAAGGACAGTTGAATTCAGTTCAATACATCCAATTACTACGTGTCAATTTCATACGATTCTACCTTAAAACATTTCTCTATTGTAAAGTCCAGGCAATCTGTGTCACTTAATTAATATATTAGTTAACCAGTGTTAACCAAGTCTTCTTCTTATATCATCAACCAGACTTAAATTCTCTCCACCTAACACATTCATTATAATTTTCTTGATTAAAAATTGTATTAATTAGAATAAGTCCGTGTCGTGTTTCACACAAGATATATTTTCCAATGAAAACTCCCATTTTTCTAAAATTTGACACATTTACAATTTTTCCTCGAAAGTAAAAAAAAAATTAGAAGTTACGGTAAGTGCTTATACGATATAATAATTGCAGTAGGCCAAACAAGCAACACCTGCACCGGTATTAAGAGTTGAACGAACTTTTAGTGCCGCAATATAAACACCCATCCCACTATACTACCTTGGTAGGTGGAGAGTACGTACATAAGGGGCGCAAAACCGGAAGTTTAGCAGGCTGGAAAAACAAGTGGTAAATATTTTTTTTCCTTTTTTTTTTTCTTTATCACTTTCTCTTATAGAGTATTATGATCGTGCCAAAATTTTTCCCGAATTGCGTTTTCACCGGAAATAAATATTTTGAAGTCCTCTGAGTCTGAAAAAAATGTTTCAGTGAATGGTCTGTATGTGTTTTTGCGTATGTGTGTATGTGGAAGGAGAGGTGAACAAAACATCTCAAACATAAAAAAATCGCAAGGTGCTCCCCAGAGTTGGGCAGTAATTAATTACATGAGTATTTAATTACACCTTCAATTACATGAGCAAAATTGGACTGTACTTTCATTGGGAATACAGTTAAATGGTCCAAAATATAGAAATAATTGGTTCCAAAGAACAATTACACGGAAGTAATTGTAATATCCAATTACAATGACTGTAATCGTTTTAAGTAATTGCGATTACTTCTTTCAATTACTGTAATTGTAATTGAGGCTTTCAATTACAAGTACTTCTTGTCGCTAGGTAATTACAATTACCTGTAATTCAATTACAATTACATGTACTTTATTTTCAGCAATAGCATTACAAATACAAATACTAAAAAAAAATTGAGTATTTGAACAAAAGTAAACTCTGCCACATTTCCACTCAATAATTTCTGGGGTTAAATAAATTCGATTTCCCAATTATTATTAAAAATTGGCAAAAATTTCAGGAGAATTCAGTCTCTTGAGTTGTATCTAATTACCAATTACAATTTCTTGTAATTTGCATCAAAATTACTTGGAATTGCAGAAGTACAATCACAATCAGATGTAATTGTATTTGGTAATTGAATTACTTTGGCTCAACCAGTAATTGTAATTGTGAACCACAATTACAATGTCTCAGAAAGTAATTGCAATTACCAATACAATTATATTTAATTGTAATTTTATTTCTGCAATTGCAAATTACAAAAATTGGGAAGTAATCGTAATTATAATTAAAATTACGTTTTGCCCAACTCTGGTGCTCCCCACTTCCTATTCCGTTTAAATAGCAGCACCGCATTTGACACAAATGCATTAGAATCCATCTAAGCGTCCAAATCCAAGAGCGACTTTACCGAGTTTTATTTTTTTGAAAAATCATTTCGCCGGGGAAAAATGCATTAACGTTAAGTTACTCTTCTAAAGAACCACTTCAGTATAATTTATGGTTTTGCTACTTATATAATATTGTTAAACCAACAAGCCAACAAGAGTCGAGTGTAATAGTAACATTGTGTTGAAGTGAACAAGAACTTGATAAATTTACTCTGACGATGGATGAAAATCCGAAATCGGTCAGGAATAAGATATATGCATGCTACGATGGATAAAATACCAGATATGCGGGTCCATCCGCAAATATGAAATTCTATCAATGCTTCTAATTTGTAATTAATACGTATTATATAGGTGTAAAATCATACATTATACTTAGGTGGTACTTTCAAGGATATCCTATCGCTATTATTCCCACAGAATTCTCAGCAAATCAATTTCCCAAAGGAAAATGTTTCAATGATAGGTATTGTAACGTTTTTCCCTCTAAACTAGCTACTGCAACTAGTTTTAAGTGGGTTTGTATAGATAAAATACTCTAAACTTCAATCAAGAAAAGCACCAATTTATTGTTATACACAATAAATTACAAAATACAACGCTTAATAATAATTAATTCACAGTTTAAACCACAAAAGTTCACTTTGTTCACTTTTTATACACTTTCCACAAACATAAAGTTCGTTTGTAACTAGAAAACTCTTCAAAACTCTCTGCGGTCTCACTACTTATACCGGTGAAGAATCTTCTCAATCCTTCCAGAAAGGACTAGAGCGCGTCGCCAGCCTTTTCTAGCGACCACTAAGAGAACTTGAGTTTCCTACTTTCTCTCCTAGATGGCACCACTGGCTGCGTTACAGTATTTATGTGTGTGTAGAGGGGATATGAAGTTTTAAGAAAAAAATCATTGGAGAGCCGTTTCCAAGAAAAATCACGAAAAACCGAAGAAAACTATTCAGTGAAGTTGCACTTCCGGTTGATGGATTTTGCCCGAAATTTTCGTGTAGATGATGCAGTAGTAGTACCTAAATCGTAGTTTAAGTTGGAGCTTCCTGCGACTTTTCATTTTTGAGATATTCTGTTATTATACAATCACTCACACACATAGGTACATACCATTCGGTAAAAACATTTTTTTTTTCGTATTCAGAGTTCCATAAAACAGGTATTTCCAGTGAAAACTCAAGCACTTTGAAAATCAAGCACGATCGCAATACTTCCTCTTACTAGAAGTAACAGAAAATAAAAAGGCCGGCCGGATAGGCCAATAAGTTACACCCAATAAGGTGAAATTCTGGCACTTTAGTATTTAATTGATTTATGTGTATGTTTCATGATCTCATTCAATAAGTAATTGAGATTGTAAAAGAAAACACTTTATTGGAACAAAGAAAAAAAGAATTTCTAATTGGGTAATAAAAAGCCAAGGTTTTCTACTACATTAAATAAATATAAAAGTGAATCGAAAGTGCACGGCAAGGATAATTAGTGTAAAATAAATAAACGCTTTTGAATTAATAAAGTAATTCACTAGAAAAAGGGTCTTATAAATAAATCATTTTATTCTACAAATAATACAAATTAATAAATAATTATAATAAATATGTAAAATAGAAAAATAATTGTATTTTATAAACAGGTAAAAATACTCAAGAATTGTTAATAAGGCCTGACAGGCTGGCAGCATTAATTACTAACAACAGTAATGCACTAATTATAAAACAATCGCATGCAGAAATATAAATTTTTTTAGTTATTAATTTTATATAATCTGATTCACGACTTTCTCTGAATGTAGTTCATATAATTTATTATAAAGTTAACAAATTTTCTTAGAACTTGATTATTTTCACTTAGCACTAACATAAATACTAACATAAGATGGGGGAGATACATGTAACCTAGGCAGATAAATAATTAATACGATTACATTTCCCTCCATTAGAGAGCGCTAATAACATCTTCTGACGAACCTAAATAATATTATTTTAAGTCACAGACTTCTCAGAATTATCTAAAAATTGATTTATTCGAAAAAATGTTTTCAAATAAAAGTGATAAGTTTATAACGTTTAAATCTATGAAATAGTGGAACCAAATATAAAGAAATTAGTTATTGTCTTTTAGAAAAAAATTCTATTCTAAGGCATTTCCGGTTTACTAATTTTTTTATATTTGTTTCTACTATATATACATATTAAAAAAAAAAAAACCTGTGGCGCAAC
Source organism: Triatoma infestans (assembly GCA_011037195.1). Lineage (NCBI taxonomy): Eukaryota > Metazoa > Arthropoda > Insecta > Hemiptera > Reduviidae > Triatoma > Triatoma infestans. The sequence goes on from JAAEAF010006740.1 coordinate 19,477, forward strand.
AGCCCATGAACGGCCAAGGCTTGCCAGACGGCGATTTGAATAGAAGGGCGTGTGTAGTAAGCATGCCGCAGTTCCCACGCCGTTTAGTTCCGGCCTTCGCTACCTAGGGCGCTACTAACTGTAGCTTCCCACTTTTTATCACGTTGCTTGGTCAACACCGACTTTGTCTTCACGGGAATTGAACCCTGAATTATTTTCGCACGAAAGGCGAGTACGCTAGCCACTTGATCAACGCGTTAGGATTCCTATTATGTAAGTAGGTAATATTATACAATAATAAAATCCATTATTGCCGGTTTATTTCGCATATTGTACTGAAGTAGAACGATGCTGCTTCCAAAGAACCCGCGCCAAAAAAAAAAAAAAAAACAGTTTATCTTTGGAAAAGTGCTTCAAATAATAAGAGTGTAGTTAGTATACGAAATTTAAAGAAAATCGGTGGTGCCGTTTTCTAGATAATCCTGAACAAAAAACATTCAATTTCCAAAAAAAAAAAAACAGGTCTCATACTCTGCTCGGTCGCTCTACATTCAAACATTCCTACATCCAAAAATCATCTTCTGAAACTCTTCTCCACTCTAGACTGTCACCCTAATCCACTCGGCTGCGAAATAGCCACCTATGATTCCTATCATTACTGGCTTAAAAAAGATTGAAGCACATTCACCCTTAATATTTTTCCTCAAGCTGCAGATTTTTCCCTGCATATAAATTCCTTAGCCTTATCCTAAACATTCCGAAACAACCTGTCTGTGAGAGAGTATAATGCACAGTACATTGTACATCTTTATAATACTCGTATATATTTGTTAATAAAACTACGTACGGTTATACTGCCTTTATAATATTACAAAAAAAAAAATTGTTAATTTAATGAAAGTGCTAATTTATTACAATAGGTTTCCTGAGTTTTTCCGAATTTTCTTGAAAACAGCTATTATCATTTCCTTTAAACTTACACGGCAATTCATCCATTCACTATTTTGTCTATGTCTATGTCATTTTCCAAAATGAGGAAGGAATCGTCCACGTATCGTGCATAAAATGTTACCCCGAACTCCTCTTTCAGTTTTGGTACGTAAGTTTATTCTCATTTCAACTTCTGTTTCATTATGTCCAGTGTGTTCGTGATTGGTATGGAGGTGTATAGGTTGGTAATATCGAGGGATTACAAACGGGAATTTGGGGTGACTCTTATATTCTCTGTTAATTGTATTAGGTGTTGTGTGTTTCTTATATTGTAAGTGTCATTCAGTTTTACTTCGTTTTTTATTACTGTTGCCAGATGCTGTGTCAACTTGTATGCTGGTGCAGTTGTGTAGTTTATGGCGGGTCTGATGGGGATATTGGGTTTGTGCATTTTTGAAAGTGCATTTAGAATGGGTGCTATAGGGTTCATACAAGTGTACTTGAAGGTTTCGCGGGGTGTTGCGTTTTTTAGAGCAATTTTTACTTGTTGTTGGAAGTTTTTTGTTGGGTCCTTTTTGAGTTCTGTATATGTACTGATATTTATGATCTAGTGTTTTGTTTATGTAGTCGTCGTGTGTCATTATTACAGTGCTGTTCCCTTTACCGGCTTTTGTGATTATGAGGTTATTGTCTTTGAGTTTTTTCCGTATTCTATCTCCTTGTCCGTCTGTGTTACTGTGCGTTTGTTGTTTTTGTATGTCTTTTATTATATTTGCAGCGATATGGCGAGTGTGTTCCTGTTCACTGTGTGGTAGTAAAGTTATCGCAAGTTCAGTGTCAACGGCAAGTTGTTCAATGTTTTTGGTATGGTTTGTGTTCTTGAGATTATATTTGAGTCCCTTGTCTAGAAGTTCCGTTTCGGTTGGTGTAAACGTAATGTTTGTGAGGTTTACAGTACGTGGTTAGAATGCTTGGATTTGGTGTTTTTTGTATTGGGTGTTCTGCGATTTTTGGAGGTTGTTGAGTTTTTTGTTTAGTGTTTTGTATTTACGATCCATTCGTTTAGTAAGTTTGTCATTTATTTGGTTGTAGTAGTGAGTAAAGATTGAACTAGGGTATCGATTGGCGAGTTCAATGTGTGTATCCTTCAGCTGTCTGTTTAGTTTTTCCTTTTTTTGGTAAAGTGTACGTATTTCCTTCTTAATCCACATTTTTTATGCTTGGATGATTGTTTTTCCTGCTGCGAGTGTGTTAGTTTTTATGTTGATGGTTGCGTATTTATGTGTAATCTTGCGAATGAGACATTGTTTGTTAAAATAAATATTGGCTCTTATATGATGTTAAATTGTAAAAATTGTTAAGATACTTAGCCTCACTGGCTCCATAGTTGTTGTGGTGGTTGGTACCGCAGAGACATTTTCCGTGGTAGCCTGCTTCATTTTGTGGTCATCGACCGGTTTCAGGCGTTCGCCCATCTTCAGGATGCGTTTGTCAGACAGTGTGATAACACTGACTTGCACAGAGCAAATTCAAGTTGTATTAACTACAGCAAAAGAAAGTCGTGTAAGTATTTACACCAAAATTTTTGGTTAGTTATAGTGGAAGAAGCAAATAGAAAAATAAAAATAGGTAATTGGAAATATATTCTATCTTTTAAATAAATATAATTTTTAAAGGAAATTTATACGTTGGCTGACAGAAGGGACAAAACGCAGGTGCAAGACACGTTGCAAGAGAGGTCGGAGAACTCGGCCGCTCTTTGTCTTTTAACCCCTTCTAGAAATAATATATATAAAGGGCAGGTTTTAACTACCAAGACGAGCATTATTTTCTATTCCAAAGCATTCAACAGAGTATCATTCTATCATTCGTCCTACAACAATCAGTGTGCCAAGAAGTGTTAAGTTTAACATTTGTGTTTATGTTTCTATATATTTATAAGCTTAATTAATTACACACAATTAACATATAATTACTATTTGTAAAGTTATTAATTTTATATATAGTTAAATTAATTATTTAAAACAGTAGTTCTTATTCTATATTTCTTAAACATATCTCTCTCTAAAATTTACACACACTCTTAAGCCCTTTCAATAACGCTCACACTACACAACACATACACATGCTACGTCCTCAACCAATCACATTAAAGTTATCAATAACTGAAACTATTAATAGTTTGTTGTTCTTGACAAATTGTTATACCAATGGTTTAACATTGATTACAGTTAATAGTACTCAGATATAGAACGTTTATAGTCAAATCTAAATTAACTGACAAACTATTAAACTATCAATACTTACATGTTTACTACAAATATTGTATACAAATCAGTAAAAAGAAAAAGATTTGGCATAATGCCTATTTACTATCCTTGTAAATAATTTTAGAATTATATTTTTAGATTGGCCGCAGTTTAATTATGGAAAAAGTATCTCTCACGGTTTGATAACAAATTTTGTTATCTTATTTTGTTAGTTTAAGTATTTTTTTTTTTTTTTACCAAAGCAAAATTTTATTGGTTACTCTAGTTTGTACAACTCTGATCTCTTTGATACTGCAGAATAGTTTGTTTTCAAATTAAAAATATATGATATCTATACATCTGTTTCTGATTTGAATGTTTGGCATCAGAATATTGTAATATAATAATTGTTTATATATATACACGAGGGTCATTCAATAAGTAACGAGACAAATCGCTATAGTCAGAAACTGTTTGTTTAATCAATACAGTGCGTCAAGTTGGCATCCTTGTACTTAATTTCTCGTCAGCTGTTCGAGAGTATTTGGTAAGCATAATCTCAAATGTATTCAGTTAACAATGGCAAATCCGTTCGAGCATTGCACCTTAGAAGAACAATGTTCAGTGATTAGATTTTTAGTTGCAGAGGGTATCAAAGGTAGTGAAATCCACAAAAGAATGTTGAAAGTGTATGGGAATAATTGTTTCAACCGTTCGAACGTTTACAAATGGGTTTAAGTATAGTTTAAGAACAGTTTAAAAGTGGCTGTGTTAAGTGTCTGTGACAAGTAACGAAGTGGACGACCGATTGAAGTTGCAACTTCCTCCCTCGAATCTCCATTAACGCGTTAATCAAGGGCAACAGGCGTATTTACTGTTGAACTGAGAGCTGAAGAAGTGCACGTGAGTGTTGGAACTGTCCATAACATTATTCAGAATAAGCTGCATACAAGAAAATTTGCGCGAGATGGGTACCAAGACAACTAACGGACGCCCACAAAGAAACCAAGTTTCAAATCAATCAACAGTTAAAAGAACGATGTATAATTGAAAAAGAACTTTTTTCAGTAGAATTGTAACATGTGATGAAATAATGATGAAAATAATTTTGATATAATTTTGATGGAATAATGTGAAAATAATTTTGAGCCGGAGTCTAAGCGTCAAAGCGTTGAATGGAATCATACGGGTTCTCCCACTCGAAAGAAATTCAAGACCTAGCCGTATGCAGGTAAAGTCAAGCTTACAGTATTCTGCTGGGATTCACAGGGCAAGTGTACAAATGTTGCTGGGGAACTACGTTGAAAAGTAGCCAAAGTTTTGTGTTGATTAAATAAATCGTTTTTGAGCTACAGCGATTTGTCTCGTTACTTATTGAATAACCCTCGTATATTATATCACATTATTAATAATTTATTATCACAACAGTTTTACTAGATACACTAGAACTTTAGCGATTGTTTTTTTTAACGCGCAACATTTTTTAAATGCCTTAGAGTACACAAACACTAAACATATTCACTAAAAACGTTTTTATTGTACTTAGGAAGATCCGAAAAACGTATATTTCCGATGAAAAAAACATTACATCGAAAATTTGACACGATTACTTAAAGTAATTGGCTAAAAAAAAAAAAAATCTGGTGTGAAACACTCAAACAACTTTCTCTTACTCCAGTTCTCAAAAATTATAATTGACAAATTTTATAGTTTGTGCACCAAATTTAATGAAATTCGTTGAAAACTGAAAAAACTGTTCAAAGCGCACTTCCGGTTTACTAATTTCCTTGAACCTCAGAATTAAGGCCATCTATTTATTTCTAATTAAGTTTGTTTGGCTGATAAAATTATATAATCAACTACGATAGCACTTTAGGGAAAAACATAACCCCACCCCTCCCCTAAAAGTACTCTTAAATGATTTTTCCCAGAGAAGTGTTTCAAGTAAAAGTTGTAGATTTTTGTATGCGTAGTTTATATACGCAGTTTCAAGAAAATCGTTGGAGCCATTTTTGAGAAAAACGCAAAAAAGTAAAAAAAAAAAACTAATAAAGTGGTACTTCCGGTTGAGGAATTTGACAGATAACGTACATTCAGATCCCATGGTGATACGTAAATGGAATATCAAGTTTCAACTTTCTGCAGTTTTTCGTTTTTGAGCTGCTGTTCACATACATACATACACAAAGCCCTAAGAATTTGTTTCAACTTTCAAAAAGTTATTTTCATGGACGTTCGGCAAGCATAAACCTTAACTCATTGTCAAAAGAAGCCACTGTAAGTAAAGGATGTCCACAAGGGTCATGTTGTGGTCCAGGATTCTGGGTCGTAATGTACGACGATCTCAAATTTAGTGGCATCAATTTCAAATATATGGGATTGGTGCCATGTTATTGGCTGGCGCACTCTTCACTGCTTGAGTTAGTAAGTTGGCACTTGTCTCATCTCCACCATTATCTTTATGTTTTTACTTTCTCTTACTCCTAGTAAGAGGAAGTATTGTAATCGTGTCAAATTTTCGATATTGAGTTTTCACCGGAAATATCCATTTTGAGGTCCCTTGAGTCCAAAAAAGTGGTTTTTAGCAAATGGTCTGTGGGTGTGTGTGTGTGTATCAATTTGAACAGCATAGTTCAAAAACGAAAAATCTTAGAAAGTTGGAACTTGTTATTCCTTTTAGGTATCACCATGGGATCTGACAGTACGTTATCTGTCAAAATTCCTCAACCGGAAGTCCAGCATTTTATCCAGCATTGCGGATCCACCCACATTACTACTTTACTAGTTGTTGTTTGTTTTTACTTTTTTGCAATGTTCCAACGATTTTCATTAAACTTGGTATATCAACTACACATACAAAGAGCTATAACTTTTATTTGAAACATTTCTCTGGGAAAATTCATTTAAGGGCACGTTTAGGGAAGGGGTGGTGTTAGAGCTTCCTCTAAAGTGCTATTTCAGTTTATTAGACAATTCTGTCATCTAAATAATATTAATAAGAATTAAATATGTTTTTGAAATTCCGAGTTTGAAAAAATTCGGATGAACGGAAGTGCTTTTTTTCCTGAAATGTATTTTTCAGTTTTCTGGTATTTTTTTTTACTTTCTTGCGATTTTCTCGAAAATGGTTCCGACGATTTTCTTCAAACTTGAAGTATATCAACTCTATGTACAAAGATCTATAATTTTATTTAAAACATTTCTTTGGAAAAATTCATTTAAGGGCACTTTGGGCGGGGGGGAGGGGTTATACAATTCTATTATCCAAACTAAATTAATTAGAAATAAATAGATGGCTAAAATTCCGAGTTTCCAAAAAAGTAGTAAACCGGAAGTGCGCTTTTACTGAACAGTTTTCACACTGTGAAAGATTTTTTTTCTTTATTTAAGCCAAGTACTTTTAAAATAAAGAAAGAACAAAAGAGAGACATAGAGAAAATGAGTTGTGTTTAAGAAGTTAAGAGAGAATAAATAATATAAAGTGATAGCAGTGTGTTATAATAATTATGTTTTTATAGTCAATTATGTTACAACAATATAAGCATGTCATACTTTCACTGGAGAAGTCCATTAGTAGGAAAAAGAAAATAAAACTGTACGATAGCTTTAAAGTTAACGGTACTTGAATAAGGCAACCCGTTTGTCCAGGGCATTCCACTTGTGTTTGCAATAAACACACCAGAGTTCGTTATCTTCCATTCGCCAATGTACTTTCTTTTTGAATTTTTTTTATTGTCGGAATACAACATAATAATGTCTATAAATAATTGGAATGCAATAAAATTCATTAATTCTTTTGTTATCTTTGTAATAATTCTATACTATTTTTTTTTTTCTGTTTTAATTTTAAAATATAGGAAAGGGATTAAGCTTAGGGTAGCGCGTTGGATTCACACACAGAAGTACCCGGTTCGAGTCCAGCAGTGCTGCTCTAAGATTTTCTCTTCCCAGGAGCTTCTATAAGCACAGGGGTAGGCTTCGGACGCCAATGACTTCTTATTGAAAAAAAATTTAAATTAAACCAAATTTTTTTTTTTTTTTAATTTAAGGCGCGTCAACATCTATGGTTATTGGCGCCCGGAGCCTTCTCACTGCACTGCCGGCCTCTGGACAGTACTCTCACGTTACAGACCACACTGTCCATCACCGGGCTCATATGAAGAAAAAAATCTAAGGGCAGTATAGCTGCACTCGAACCCAGGTCCTCCGTGTGGGATCTAGTGCGCTAACCACTGAGCTAATCTGTTCCCTCCAAAATTTATTAAATAAAAATTAAAATACAAAAATCGCCCATAAGATTAGAACGAATTTTCACCTTCTCTTACTATTGTAAGTGGAAATAAATTGTGATCGTTTCTGATTATGTAGTACCACCGCATCAGTAACAAAAGTTTCCATCAAAACACAACAACCGGATTTACGACTTTAATGATTTTATGATTTTATTGGTTTCCGCGGTCATTTTCATGAAAAACGTTTTGAGTTTCCTGGTTGAGATCGCGTCAGTGGTTTTTCTAAAAAAAAAAAAAGATGCAATTAGCCTCGTCAGGGTCGTTACACCTTAAAGCCAATACGACAATGAACCTTGCTAGAGAAGGTGCCTGGCTCCTTCCCACGCATTCACTACCAAGGTTCATTGCCTTATTGACTTTCAAGGTGTAACAACCCTGAAGAGGCTCATTGCAATATGGGCAAAACATCGGTTTTTAGCTAATCATGACACGGTCTCAACCCGGAAACTCAAGTGTTGATTCGATTCGGTTTTTAATGATTTTTTTTTTCAGTTTTTTCTCGATTTTCACAAAAATGGCTTCAACGATTATCTTTAAACTTCGTTTATTATCTATACTCTTAAATGCACATCACTTTTATTGGGAATACCTTTTCAGGAGAATTGATTTTTTGAAGAATTCTAAGTGATCTAAAACTTATGCTTTCCTCTAAGGTATACTTCAGTACGATTTGTGTTTCTATCACATATATAATTCTAAAATTGATTACAAGCATTGCAAGCATTCTAAATTGGATTTAAAAAAACAAAAAACAAACAGATAACCGGAAATGCAATTTTAGATAATAATATTTTAAGTTTTTCGGAATTTTCTTATAACCAGGTGCATCGATTTTCGTTAAACTTGGAATGCTTATTGCACAAATATATATCGATCATAGTTGTTGTGGTTGATTCCCCAGAGCTGGAAAGCATCTGAGATATTTTTCGTGGTAGGCTGCTTCTTTTTGTAGCCATCGACTGGTTTCGGGCGTTCGCCCATCATCAGGATATTTTTGTCAAACAGTGTAATAACATAGACTTGCTATTGATATTAATATATCTATAAATGTTTGTATTTAAGCTCGTTTAGATATGTTATATTTAGGCCTGTAAAAAAGAACCCATATTTAAGTATATGTGCGTGCGTGGATATGGTGGATGTGAATGTGTGTGAAAGATGAAATGTGGAATGGAATGCATAATTATAAAATTAACTTGCTTATATAGATAACTTGCTCAACATAGTTATGTATCTATACTATCTTAGGATCATTCAGCTCGGATGCTATCATTTCTTATCAGTAACTATTCCACAGTGGCCCACGGCTGACACTTTCGTGTTATTTCGCTCTGTTATAAATTAATAAATAGAAATAATAAGATGGTATGGGCAAATAATTGCCAAAGTAAAATCTCCTTCAAAAAAAACATAGTTTAAATTATACATCCCCACTCTTTGATGTTTCCATTTAAAAAGGGAACAACGTCTTTAAAGGACCGAACATGTGTTTTCCCATTCAGGTAGCAAGATTCCTCTTAAGCTAGTTCCATCATAACAAAGACTTTAAAAATCCAGTATATTAACTGTATTTGCTCTGTGCAAGTCTATGTTATTACATTGTTCAATAAAAACATCCTGATGATAGGCGAACACCCGAAACCGGTCGATGACCTCAAAAAGAAGCAGGCTATCACGTAAAATAAATATCGATATATCGATCACTTTTATTACGGACCTATTGGAGGTTTAAATTTAAATTGTGTTTCAAACAGGAAAATGTATCAATATTAAAAATGTTATTACCAGAAGAGGAAACTGTTCTTAACGAGAAAGAACTGTTATTAACAGTAGAGAAACTGGGCTTTACATATTTTACTAACGCTAATTATTATTATTATTTTAATAACTGTTTTACAATCAATTTATTATTTGAAAAATAATTAAAAAAATCAATTACATGGATAAGATGTTGTTACATAATTTTAAGTTTGTATTAAAAGGATTTTTTATTGCATATTTGTTATGTTAAAAGACTCGAGGAACAATAAAATTGTAATTAAAAAAAAAAGAATTCATTGATATTCCTTATTTCAATTCATGTTTGACTAAAATATTGCCCTCCTTCAGGGTTAACCCCCCAGCTGTTTCAATATTTACTTACAGATAATTATCATAGTCAAAGACGGACGCGTGGGATCTTACACATCAGCCTGCGCGGTGCTCTAAGCCTAAGCAACGAGAGGAATCTTTGAAAATGAATATAATCTATATACATTCAAACTGTTAGTTTAAATTTAAAATAATACATATCTTAGTTGTATATTATATATGTTAAACATATATATAAAATGAATAAAGAAAATTAACCCCGCCCCCTACAATAAAACAATTTGTGGTGATGTTAATGAATTACAATACGTAACGGAATAAACCATACACAAAAATCATATAATAAACTAAAGTTTTTTTAAGGTGAGATATTAAAACAAAAAATATTAATATGTTAAAATATTATATAATTTTGCTGTGATTTAAAAAAATTAAATTAATCGAAAATTGATTAAATTCATCAAAAGTTTAAAAAAGAAACTCTTGATGTCACAGACTAGGTCTAGATCATAGTAAATATAAAATAATCCAATTATATATTTATTTGAAATTTTATGTAATTAGATCAATTGATTTGATTTGATCATTGGATAGTCCTCTGCATGATTCTTTTCGTAATAAGTTTTCAGATCGAACTCTTCAATTTTTCAAAAGCAAAATATTCTTTAGTATTGATTAACGATTAAAAATTTAAAGAAAAACACAAATGTGAGAATTACAAAAAGTTGTTGGAAAGTTGAATATTTTAAATATTTGTTTATAGAATGTAACTTACAGTTAAATTTGTACAGAAAAAACTGTAACAATCCCTTTATGTAACATTACTTTTGCATGACCTAAAGTGAACTAGCCCACTAATCTAAACGGAATCTTATGTTACCGTATATTGGATTACTTCCAACGACTGGTGTACATGTTAAATATCTTCCTATAACATACATGCTAGAAAATATTAGTAATATTCTTTTTCTTAAAAAGGAACCTGATTAAATAGTTTTGTAATGTTGAAGAAATCTTGTTGAATCTCAGTTGTTTTTTTTTTTAATTTGTGGTCATTTGCGCCCGGAGCCTTCTCAGTGCACTGCCGGCCTCCGGACAGTGTTCTCCCGTTACAGACAGCACTGTCCATCACCGGACAGTGAGCTGTAGGGGCTACTAGGAAGAGAAAATCTAAGGGTAGCACGGCTGGATTCGAACCCGTGATCTCCGCGTAATCTCAGTTGTGATTACAAAATTCGAACTATCATAAAAAAAATTTAACTAATACATCATAACTTATATATAGTAAAATCAATTCCGAAGAATTAGATCAGTCATCAGATCAGCTTTAAAGAGTAAACAAGTGTCAAAAAGCAACCCTGAAAGGTTTACCAAAGTTAACCACACTAGCTCACCACCGTTAGAACAAGCAAGAGTCCTAACTAGAGCCACATCATTCTTCAAGCGACTCATATCAGCCAACGTTACATCATTCTACCATCACGCTACCAACATCATTCACTCTACCCTCAGTCACTCCTACCCTCATTATTTCTTCTATCATTACAGAGTAAATCGTTATGGGAATTGACATGTCACTTATGAATTCTCATTTCCCACATTCATCATCAATTCCTGTTATCATTACAATTAAAAATAATTAAATAATTGAAAAAAATCTGGTGCTTTACTACACTCACACAACTTTCTCTTACTCCAGTTTTCAAAATCGTAATTGACAAATTTTATAGTTTATTGTATCAGAGTTAATGAAATTCGTCGGAGTTCGTCGAAATTTGCTGAAAAATGAAAAAAAAAAAAAACTGTTCAGTAAAAGCGTACTTCCGGTTTACTAATTTTCATGAAACTCGGAATTTTGGCGATCTATTAATTTCTTATTAATTTTGTTTGGAATGTAGAATTGTATAAGCAACTATGATAACACTTTAAGAAAAAATATAATCCCATCCCTCCCCCACAAAAGCCCCCTTAAATAACTTTACCAGAAGAAATGTTTCAAATAAAAGTTGTAGCTCTTTATATATGTAGTTCACATTCCTAGTTTAAAGAAAAACTGTTGAAGCCATTTTTGAGAAAATACGAGAAATCTGAAAAATACATTTCAGTAAAAAACGCACTTGCCCGGTCATCCGATTTTTCTCAAATTCGGAATTTCAACAACATATTTAATTCAAATTAATATTATTTAGATGACAGAATTTTATAGTAAACTGAAATAGCAGTAGAGGAAAACCTAACCCCCACCCTCCCCCAAAAGTGGCCTTAAATGAATTTCCCCAGAAAAATGTTTCAAGTAAAAGTTATAGATTTTTGTATGTGTAGTTAATATACCAAGGTTCAAGAAAATCGTCGGAGCCATTTTTGAGAAAATTGCAAAAAAGTGGAAAAAAAAAAAAATCAGTAAAGTGGTACTTCCGGTTGGGGAATTTTGACAGATGACCTATGTTGGATCCTATGGTGATACCTAAACGGAATATCATGTTTCAACTTTCTACGATTTTTTTCATTTTTGTGCTCTGCTGTTCACATAAACACATAGACCATTTTCAAGGGAGACCTCAAAACGTGTATTTCCGGTGAAAACACGAAATAGAAAATTTGACACGATTACAAATACTTTCACTTATTGGGAGTAAGAGAAAGTAAAAAAAATATGTCAGTTTTAGAAAAAAAATTTATTAATTGGTATTATGAAGATTGCCGTAAGAAAAACTTGTATACCTGCTTCAACAGTTTTCTTTTTTTTTCCCCGTTTTACTTTCTCTTATTTCTAGTAAATTTTCGAAATTGAGTAATTTTCACCGGAAATACTTCATGTTTTGACATTTCCTGAATACGACGAAATTATTTAGCGAATCTGTGTGTGTGTGTATGTGTGTGTAAAGAGAATATCTCAAAAAACGATGAAATGATAGGAAGCTCAAATTTGGTATTCCATTTAGGTACTTTTTAGGTACCGCATAGCATACATGAAGATGTCGGGGCAATCCATCAAACCGTACGAGTTTATTGTTTTTCTTTTTTCAGTTTTTCACGATTTTCTACGAAAACGTCTCTAACGATTTTCTTTAAACAAGAGTATATTATCTGTTCAAATAAATATTTATCACTTTTATTTGATATGTTTTTTCCGTGAAAATGGGTGGTTCCGTGGGGGGGGGGGGGGGTCTGTAGCCTTAAGCTTTCCTCTAAAGTACCACTTCAGTCATCAATTTATGGAACAGCCACCGCAACAATATTAATATACTTTAGAAAATATTTTTTGTTTTCAATTTCTCTTACTCCCTAGTAAGAAGAAGAAATATTGTAATCGTGTGAAATTTTTGATATCGAGTTTTCAACGGAAATATCCGTTTTGAAGTCCCCTGAGTCTAATAAAGTGGTTTTTAGCAAATGGTATTTTTGTGTGTGTGTGTGTGTGTGTGTGTGTGTGTGTATATGTGAACAGCATAGCTCAAAAACGAAAAACCGTAAAAAGTTGACACTTGATATTCCGTTTAGGTATCACCATAAGATCTGACAGTACGTTATCTGTCAAAATTCCTCAACCGGAAGTACCCCATTACTAGTTGTTTTTTTCTTTTTTACTTCTTTGCGTTTTTCTCAAAAAAGACTCCGACGATTTTCTTCAAACATGGTATATCAAACTACATATACAAAGAGCTACAACTTTTATTTGAAACATTTCTTTGGAAAAGTCATTTAAGGGTACTTTTGAGGGATCGGTGGGGTTGAGTTTTCATCTAAAGTACTATTTCAGTTTATTAAACAACTCTGTCATCTAAGTAATGTTAATTTAGAACTAAATATATCGTTGAAATTCCGAGTTTGGAAAAAAAATCGGATGACCGGAAGGGCAGTTTACATTATCATCACTTTACTAAATGATTTTTTTTTTTTCCCCACTTTTTCACGATTTTTTTTAAAAAATGGTTTCGATGATTTTCTTAAAACTTGTTTTTATATAAACTACACATGCAAAGATCCTACAACTTTTATTTAAAACATTTCTCTGGAAAAATTCATTTAAGGGTACTTTTTTTTGGGGGAGTGGTGGGGTTATATTTTTTTCGTAAAGTGCTATTATAATACTTGATTATACAATTCTATCATCCAAACAAAATTAATTTAAAATAAAAATAAATGGCCAAAATTCCGTAGTTTCAAATCAAAATTAGTAAACCGGAAGTGCGTTTTTTCTGAACAGTTTTTTTTTTTTTAACTTTTCGATGAATTTCATTAAATTTTATACACAAACTATAAAATTTATCAATTATAATTTTGAGAAATGGAGTAAGAGAAAGTTGTAGAGTGTTTCAAACACCAGATTTTTTTTTTTTTTTTTAATTTTTGTCGAATACGACTATAAAGATTTCCGGTTAAACTTGGTATACTAACTGCACACATGTATCATAAACCTATCACTTTTATTTGTAATATTTTTCTGAATTAAATTTGTTTTTTATTTTTTTTTAGATATTTGTAAGGAATTGGTGACGTTAAAATTCAAATTTGTTAGTTCAATTTTATTGGCGCTCTCTACAATGTAATCATTCACTAACCTACCTCTGATGGTAGGTTTGCAACTTGTACCTTCGCATATTTACGTGTTTATAATTTGTATTAAGAGCAGGAAGAGAAATCTGTGTGAGTGTTTCAAACCAGATTTTTTTTTTTTTTTTTTAATTAAATCCTAGATGTAGGTATCAACCTGTAAGAGAATTTCAATTTCACAGCACAAATAAACAAGCTTGCAATTTATTCGCTTTGAATAAATTACAACTTCATCATATTCTTGGAAGTATATTATATTAAAAGTAATTAGTTAGAAAAAGGAAAATGACTGTTTTCTTAGTATTTCTGTAATAAACTATATAAATAATAAGATGAAACTATTATAAAATCTTAATTGTAAGAATTGTTTCCAAACAAGTTTTACGATTCTATAGTTAATTTTTAAATGTCAACAACAGTCCAACTCTACCTATTCAATAGAATTATAAGGTTTTTATTATTTAAAGAATTTATTTAATTTATTATAATTTAAAAACAAAAAAAATATTGCTTTATAATTTTTGTTAAATATTTCTTAGAAAGTAGAGTCTTAAGAAAATTTATAGAATTGTTTGAATATTAAATAATTTGAAGAATATGAATTTGGATTCCATTAATTGACGTAACTATGCAGGGAAGGTAACTATGCCTGCTTCGCCATAGACATTCAATAGAATGCCTTTGGCAAAGCACGAAATTTGGGTTAATTCTGCAATTGTCTAACGTCTTCGGATAATATATGAAATGCCTAGGCGGTAACATATATATAAAGTTTAATGAAAATCGTTTGAGCCATTTTCGAGTAAAATCGCAGAAAAAAACGGAAAAATGCGATTTCCCGTTTTTTTGAATGGCCATACAAACCCACACACAGACTGAAAAAAAGAATGAGTGACTAAATGCAGAAAACCAATTTATAAATAAATTTTTTTTTTAGACTCAGGAGACCTCAAAACTTACATTTTCCTGTGAATACTTGGTATCAACAATTTGACGCGTTCATAATACTTCCTCTTGTAAGCAGTAACCGGAAGTATAGAAATCTTTACAAATTGATATATATATATATAAAAAAGAAAAAGAAACATTAAGTCATAATATCACATATAATTGGCCTTGATGATGTTAGTTTTAAAGTATTGAAGGAAGAATGATGGTGTTACATCAATACTATAAATTGTAATCATTAAAATAATATTGATGAAACACAGTCATTCTATACAATATATATATATACAGGTATTTTAAAATGAAAAGAGATTTTAAAGTGCGTTGGCGCTCGCTTTAAGTGGGACGTGAAAGTTGTTCGTTGTTTCAAGGTTATTCAAGGGCATATCCCTCGTTTAACAAGTGAATATATATATACATATATATAAAATACCAGCATATGTCAAGTTTAAATTCCTTTTTTATAATTTATTCAATGAAGAATAATATATTACATAGAGATAAACATAAATAATTTAACTATTTAAGTCACTGAAGACATTAGATAATATAAGCGTTATTGACTAATGCGTAAAATCAAATGCAAAAATAAGCATTGATATACAAGGGAGTGCAGAGAGAAGCCGCTACACCCCTAATAAAACTAGGTAATAATAAAAAAACTTTTAATGAAAAGTAGTAAATGATAAGTGTATTAGAAATCCGTGTAACGGTATTTGAATCGGAAATACATATTGATTTAATAATTAATGGGTTGATGCAAAATTTAATGCATCTCTTTGAATTGTTGAAATTTGTCCTTTAATAATGGAATACTCTACTTCCTGCAATAAACATGGTTATGTTATTATATAATTTTAATGCACATAGAAATATAGAAGCTCTGTAAATATCAAATTTCTGGTTTTTAGAAAGAAATTGACGATTTAAATCACATAATAAAAATAAAAATTCATAGAATTAAAACTACTGCATGTAAAAATAAATTGAGAGCACTGTTTTGTGTATAATTTATATAATATAAAGCACAATTAAAAATAAAAATATAATTATCTTACATGTAATTATTGTTAATTTATTGTACATTACATAGTTAATTGTAATTTAAAAAAAAAAAATTCTAGTGTGATATACTCAACTTTCTCCATACTCCAGTTTTCAAAATTGTAATTGTCCAAAATTTATAGTTTGTTTATCAAATTTGATGAAATTCGTTGGAGTTTGTCGAAAACTTAAAAAAACTGTACAGTAAAAGCGCACTACCGGTTTATTAATTGTCTTGAAATTCGCAATTTTCGCAATCTATTTATTTGTAATTAATTTTGTTCAGTTGGTAGAATGTGTAATCAACAAAGATAGCAGTTTAGAAGAAAGCATAACCTTCCCCCTCCCACAAAAGCCCCCTTAAATGACTTTAGCAGAAAAAATGTGTGAAATATATGTTGTAGCTTTTTAAATGGGAAGTTCTTATTCGAAGTTTAAAGAAAGTAGTAGGGAGTCGTTTTTAGAGAAAATGGCAGAAAACTGAAAAAAATACTTCTCAGTAAAAACGCACTTCCGGTCATCCGATTATTTTCAAACACGGAATTTCAACAACATATTTAATTTAATTAATATTATTTAGATGACAGAATTGTCTAATAAACTGAAATAGCACTTTAGATGAAAACCTAACCCCACCCCTCCCACAAAATTGCCCTTAAATGAATTTTTCCGGAGAAACGTTTCAAATAAAAGTTGTAGCTCTTTGTATGTGTAGTTGATATATCAAGTATCTATCAAGAAAATCGTTGGAGCTATTTTTGAGGAAATCGTAAAAAAGTAAAAAAAAAAAAATTCAGTAAAGTGGTACTTCCGGTTGAGGAATTTTGACAGATAACCTACTGCCGGATCCCATGGTGATACCTAAACGGAATATCAAATTTTATCTTTTTACGATTTTTCCTTTTTTAAGCTATGCTGTTCACATACATACACACATACGCACAGACCATTTTCTAAAAACCACTTTTTACTTTCTCTTATTCCTTTAGTAAGTAGAAGTATTGCAATTGTGTCAAAATTTCGATATCGAGTTTTCACCGGAAATATCCGTTTTGAGGTCCCCTGAGTCCAAAAAAGTGGTTTTTAACAAACGGTCTGTGGTGTGTGTGTGTGTGTGTGTGTATATATGAACAGCATAGCTGAAAAATGAAAAACCGTAGAAAGATAAAACTTGATATTCCGTTTAGGTATCACCATGGAATCTGACCTTACGTTAACTGTCAAAATTCCTCAACTGGAAGTACCACTTTACTAGTTTTTTTTTTGTTTTTTTTACTTCTTTGCTTTTTTTCTTAAAAATGACTCCGACGATTTTCTTCAAACTTAATGTGTGTCAACTACACATACAAAGAGCTACAACTTTTATTTGAAACGTTTCTCTAAAGTGCTATTTCAGTTTATTAGACATTTCTGTCATCTAAATAATGTTAATTAGAATTGAACATGTAGTTGAAATTCGGAGTTTGAAAAAAAAAATCGGATAACCGGAAGAGCGTTTACCTTTTAACACTTTACTAAATTATTTTTTTTTTCTCCACTTTTTCGCGATTTTCTCAAAAATGGCTCCGACGATTTTCTTGAAACTTCATATATATTATAAACTAAACATACAAAGAGCTACAACTTTTATTTAAAACATTCCTCTGGGAAAAATTCATTTAAGGGCACTTTTAGGGGAGGGGTGGGGTTATGTTTTTCTCTAAAATGCTATCATAGTTGATTATACAATTCTATCATCCAAACAAAATTAATTAGAAATAAATAGATGGCCAAAATTCCAAATTTTAAGAAAATTAGTAAGCCGGAAGTGCGCTTTTACCTTGCAGTTTTTTCCAGTTTTCGACGAATTTTGTTAAATTTGGTACCCAAAACTATAACATTTGTCAATTATTATTTTGAGAACTGGAGTGAGAGAAAGTTGTGTGAGTGTTTCACACCAGATTTTTTTTTTGCAACAACACATTTAATCTCCTACTAGAATTAGTAGTAATTAATTTTTTTGAAAAATATCTCAACACGGATGATAACCTTGAAAAGGAAGGTGAAACAGGGTAGTTAGTTGAAAGCCCCCCTTCGACCCCCCTCTGTCTTATCTACATTAAGATGGGAATGTTTGTCTTTTACAAGTATAAATAAACACTTGCAGTTTTATAAAAAAGTATCATATGCACTTACTGTTATGCTGATTGTTAAATACCTATATCATGCAACAATGTTTATCTTATATAAATATCATATTCTCTTTGATTTATGCTTGCTTATTGTTTAAGTATATCATGCAACAATGTTTTTTCTTAATTAAATATACATAATTAAAAAATTACACAGACATACAAAACTTGTTACAATGTTAAACGAAGAATATTGGAAAAGAAATAATCCCTATAAAAAAAATAAAAGAATGAAAAATATAATGCAAGCTAAATATCCATTTTCTTTAAAACAAAATTAAATACACATTTTTTGTACCCCTAAATTTCTACTTAGAATACGAACAGTTCGGATAGGGAACGGAATAGCTAAGTGGTTAGCGTACTGGACTCCCACGCGGAGGACCCAGGTTCGAATCCAGCTTGCTGCTGTTAGATTTTTTTCTTCTGTAATGTTATGTAATGATGATGTGTATAGGTAGCTTGTGGCGTGAGCGTCTTAGCGAAAAGGGCTTGTATGTGGTATATACGGTTAAGAGAGAAGTATTAGTAATAATTAAGAGATCACACTGCTTTTATAAATACATATATTATTCTTTAAGCAAGTTTAAGTATATTACAATATCACACTGTATCTTAATAAAATAACGTTTATCTAGAATAAAGGCAAATATCTATCATTGGCACTGAGCAACTCCTGAAGTAGTGTTTCGATGTTTTTACCTTGATTTCTAGCACAAGTCTGTCCTGTTAGAAGGCTGAAGTCTGAATGTCTTTTTTGAACTGAACTATTTGAAAGCTGATGGCTCTCTCTATTCTTTAGAATTGCTCTCTCTCTAGCGGGGGAATTTTCTTGTACAAAGAATTACCCTAACGGGATTTTGCCTTTGTTTCTGTATTAGCAATGACCAGATTTAATATACCTGGTTCTAAAATACACTCTTTTTGAAGTTAAATTCACAGTCTAATATATTAACAAAATTAGATAAATTATTTTTAAAAACTATTATTTTTCATTTCGTACTTCCACTACACTTCCTAGGAGCCTCTACAGCTCACTGTCCGGTGATGTGGACAGTGTTGCTGGTAACGAGAGAGCACTGTCCGCAGTGCACTGAGAAAGCTCTGGGCGCCAATGACCATAGTTGTTGACGCGCCCTTAAATTAAAAAAAAAAAAAAAAAAAAAAAAAAAATCCTGTGTTGTTAATAGTGAATGCATAACATCCAATTCAAACAGATACTTCTTCCTAACGTCATAACTAATCTTCTAACAAGTGTTATAGAAAGGGTGTCGTCACAATGGAATTAATTATAAAAGCGCAACGCCAGAGAAAACGACTTATTCATCTACAAACATCATCTTGAGTCTGTTAAGCCTTTTAGATGTTGCTTATTTATTTATTTTATTTTATTATAGTTTATTTTTTAACTCGATACAAATCGAATCCACACTGTTATTATTAAGTATGTTATTGAAATTCCCGAATTTGACGAAAATCGAATGATTGGAAGTACGATTTTATTGTAAAATATTTCTTTTAGTTTCTGCTATTTATTTTCTCTATATTGTTCAACGATTTTCTCTAATTTAAACATATTTTAGTGAATCACATAATATCTCAAGACTATAAATTTTATTTGCAACATATCACCGGTTAAAGTCGTTTAATGGTTGTTTTGGGGAATGTAGGTTATATTTTCCTCTAAAGTACTATAATTTTATTCAATATAACTTCCGAATTTACTTACTACTAAATCGTGAAAAAGTTAAAAAAAAATCCTTTACTAAAGTGGTAAAGTAAACGCACTTCCGTTCATCCGATTTTTTCCAAACTCGGAATTTCAACAACATATTCAATTCTAATTAACATTATTTAGATGAAAGAATTGTCTAATAAACTGAAATAGCACTTTAGAGGAAGCAGCAACCCCTCCGCTCCCTCAAAAGTACTCTTAAATGAATTTTTCTGGAGAAATGTTTCAAATAAAAGTTGTAGTTCTTTGTATATAGTAATTATTAAAACAAGTTTCAAAAAAATCGTTGAAGTCATTTCTGAGAAAACTGCAAAAAAGTAAAAAAAAACAACTATTTAAATCGGCAATTTCTTTTTCTAACCAGTAATTTGATATATATACAGAGGTTCTATATTTTCGAATTGTAAAATGTAACGGTACTTGTTTCTGTACTTTACTTTCTTAATTACTGTCACAAGGAGTTCCGTTCCTTGTTCCAATTCTTCCAGCCGATAACACTGTGTTGATTTATATTTCCTTTTAGATGTTGCTTTTTTATATTGCTAAGTTGACCAATACCGTCTTGATTAAAAGATCGATGTTTTATTTATTCTTTCGTGCAAAATTCAATCACTCAACCTTTAGGAATGAGTGGCCATTATATGTGGTTACTCCGTTGGTTTTATGTTCTATAAATGCTTCTCGAGGCTTTATGCTAACATACTCGAGAGTCATTCAATAAGTAACAAGACAAATCGCTGTAGCTCAAAAACTTTGGCTACTTTTCAACACAGTCCCCAGCAACATTTATACACTTGTCCCATCGTTCTTCTAATTTGTGTATGCCTCTGCCATAAAATTCTTTGGGTTGATCTCGAAGCTACTTTTGCATCTGATTTTTAACTTCTTCATTGGATTTGAAATGTTTCCCACGTAGAGTCTCTTTAAAGGGTCCAAACAAGCAGAAGTCCGATGGGGCGAGGTTGGGGTTGTAGGGGGAATGTGGAAGGATTTTTCCTCTTTACTTTTTGAAGTGTTTCTTTGTGGGCGTGCATAAGTTGTCTTGGAACCCATTTCGCACAAGTTTTTTTTCTTGTACTGCAGCTTATTCTAAATAATGTTATGGATAGTTTCAACACTCGCATGTACTTCTTCAGTTATCAGTTCAACAGTAATACGCCTGTTGTCATGAAATAACGCGTTATTGCGAGATTCGAGGGAGAAAGTTGTAACTTCAACCGGTCATCCACTTCGTTGCTCGTCACAGACACTTACACGACCACTTTTAAACTGTTCTATCCATTTCTAAACGTTCGAACGGTTCAAACAATTATTCCCGTACACTTTCAACATTCTTTCGTGAATTTCACTACCTTTGATCCCCTCTGCAAAATAAAAATCTAATCACTGAGCGTTGTTCTTCCGAGATGCAATGCTCAAGCGGACTCGCCATTGTTAACTTTATACATTTGAGGTTATGCTTACCAAATATTCTCGAACAGCTGACGAGAAAGTAAGTACAAGGATGGCAACCTGACGCACTGAAACTATTGTATTGATTAAACAAACCGATTATGAGCTACAGAGATCTGTCTTGTTCTTATTGAATGACCCTCGTATATCCAATCCATTAAATGGTACAAAAATGTATCCTTCTTATATAAGCTTGGCTCTGTCGTTATGGACTAGACAAAGTGATTGCTTTAAATATCATTTAAAAATAATACACATATTTGTGTCCCTGATTTCAAGTTGAATATCAACAGTCGGATATTCGCCTCTGTTGTTAACAGTAAATGCATAAACCTTATAATTACCAGTCGTATCGAGATTTTTCCAAGGGCTTTGTTTAAAACAATTGTTTAATCTCTGTTCCATTTCCTTAATTTGCTTTTCTTTTCCCAGTAAACATTTATACTCTTCTTTAATCGCAAGAGTCTTTCCTAAATATTCTATTATTGTTTTTGTTTTTTTCTAAATGTATTTCTTCCAGTACTAGTTTTCGCTTGTTTACACACAATATGTAAATCGCACAATATAATTGTTCTCCATATTGAGTATGGGGCAAGTTTATTAGTTATATTCATTTTTTTCCTTAAGACTTGAGGGAATACATAATTCGTTGGGATCAGCCCCATACCAGCAATATTTACAGGATTCGAGATTTTTTGAGAACAGAATACTAAACTGAGAGAAGAATGTTTCCCCTGCTTTAATGTAACATGTTTGTTTAATATTTACCTTATTTTTTATTTATACCAACATCCACGATTTCCATATAATTAATAGGTAAAAGATTAAAACTAACTGCGGACAATTCATAATTAATTAATTTGCTTCGGTTTTTCTCTACATTTGTTAGTTTAATTTGTATTCGTCAGTTTTTTAATATTTTTATTTCCCCAATATACATATTGTAAAAGGTTATTTAATTTAATACAATGCAGCCACTGTTCTGTAGGCTATCTGCCAGTTTTGTCCACATTTTGGCGATTGATACACAATATATTGGAGCATCTTTAAAAAAAAAAAAACTTATGCCGCAACAGCCCATGAAGGGCCAAGGATTGCCAGATGGCGATTTGAATGGGAGGCGTATGGTAAGCACGCCGCAGTTCCCAACGCCGTTTAGATCCAGCCTTTGCTACCTAGGGCGCCACTAACTGTAGCTTCCCACTTTTTATCACGATGCTGGGTCAACACCAACTTTGCCCTCACAGGAATTGAACCCTGAATTCTCGCAAGAAATGCGAGTGCGCTAGCCACTAGATCAACGCATGAGGACAGAGCATCTTTTTATTATTTTCCAATAATTATAAACAATGTAAATTTTGCGGTTGCAATATTGATAGAAAAATAATCTAATGTCAGCTGATAATGAAATCTTTATTTTGCCCTAACTTATCTAAACCAAAGTTTTGCCTAATTTTGTCTAGATCTAAACCTAACCCTAATCTGTCTGCCGATTCTTCCCACTCCACTCAGTTTTGCTAAAGCGCTATGTGGTGGTGGAAAAGTTCTTTTTGAGAAGGTATTTAAGGAGGTTTACTGGTTTACTGGTTTGTAGGTTAGTCTTAACGTGTAATACAAAGTGTCAACATGTCCTCTTTCTTACTTATTATATAGTATAAGGATCTAAAGAAAACTACAATTCCCAAGTTACCACTAACTGGCTAACTGGTGAAAGAGATGGACTTGGATCGTGGAGGTTGCTAGATCACTTTTGTTGAATTCAGCAGAAAAAAAAAAAATTAACATCTCTTTGTCAACAGGAAAGGGGATGGCGCAGCTGCGTTGGGTGAGTGGGGACGGCCGCCATGTTGTGCAGAAATGTGGTTCAGAACCCGTTTTTATTATCTACTCTTTAACTTATTTTATAAAAAAAAATTGGTTTTTAGACCGGAAAATCGCAGAAAGCTGAAACATTGTATTTTGTTTGAATGCTACCAGTGACAATAACGTTTTGGTCAAAATCTGTCGACCAAAATTAGCACATTGCTGATTAGATTTTTCAGATTTTTTACTCTTTTTTTGTCGAAAAGCGCTTCAACCGATTTTTCTTTAAACTTAGCATTTCAACTAATCATATTATTATTATTATTATTATTATCGGGTGCCCAAAGGCGCGGGACCTAAGCCTATATGGCTCTTATCCCCCCGGTACCCCCCGTAACCCCTTAATTAGCCTCCCCCGGTAACTTGCCGGTTAATCTACAATATCTCAAGATATCACTATACTCCAACTCGCCCAGACAATCCTGCGAGAGTGGTGTCCTCCCAAATATACGAAACCTAGTTCCAGCGAAACGGGGACACTGACATAAGTAGTGATACACCGTTTCCCTAACTCCGTCATCACAGTTCTGACAAATGGGACTCCGCGTCTTTCCTATGTTAAACAAGTGGCTGGACACCCAAGTGTGTCCAGTCACTATTCCTACCAAGGTCCTCAAACCCGTCCTACTGAGAGACAGGAGATACTCCGAAATTCTCTGCTTACCTGCCTTTATAAATCTTTTAGCTTGGAGGCACCCCTGCGTGTCCCCCCAGCATTTCTCCAAAGCTCTCGTCTCCCAAAGTCTAATCTGTTTGTCGCGAAACGTCTTTGTAACGGCCAGGGCTGGTTCAGGACCACAGAATGGTAATGATGATCCCTCCCTGGCCAGCCGATCCGCCCTCTCATTGCCCTCTATTCCCGCATGTCCGGGTATCCAATAGAGATGCACCTTACCCCTCCGAGCCAAAGCGTTGAGCTTCCTCCGACATTCTCCCACTAATTTCGAACTCCACCAAGGCTTACTCAAAGCCCTTAGTGCGGCTTGGCTGTCCGAGAAAATCCGCACTTCCTTGAACTCTCCCTGCCACTCCCCCACCAGGTGGCAGCATTCAATGATGCCCACCACCTCAGACTGAAAAACAGTGGCCAAGCCACCCAAGGCCACCGAACTCTCTTTATCCAGTTCCTGAAACCAGGCTCCCGCCCCCGACAGGCCTAGAGCCATCTGAATAGCAACGAATAATGCCGCTGCCCGACTCCGTTGGCCTCGTAAGAGTATCATCTCCTATACTGCCAATCGTAATCTCATAATCTCTCTCAAATCCCCATTTCTTGCTCGTCTCATCAAGTTTGGATAGCAAGAATCGGTTTACTCGCCAAATTTTTTCCTCAATCCTAGTGTGATCCCCCCGGAAGGTTCTCACCCATTCTCCCTTGCACCTCATTCTGAGGTACCCTTTCATTGCCTCTCCCACTACCACATACGGAAGGGGGATTAGCCCCAGCAGCATCTCTAATGCCACCGTCGGTGTCGTTCTCATCGCGCCAGTAATAGCCAAACAGGCCGTACGCTGTACTCCCAACAGCTTTTTGCTATTCCTCCCCACCAAGGAGCCAGACCACCACACCACAGCCGCATACAGCATCCTTGGCTTCACCAACTTTTCATAAATCCACTGGACACCTCGGGGATTAACTCCCCAGGTCTTACCCGCTAATCTCCTACACTGCCAGAAAACCTTCTGCCCCTTCTCACAGACATGCTCAACGTGGGCCCGCCAATTCAACTTATTGTTGATGAGGACCCCCAAATATTTAACCTCATTGCGAATTTGCAATTCCTTACCGAAGAGCCTAGGTCTCCTAAACCCTTCCAATTTCTCTTCCTAGTAAATAGAACTAAAGAACTTTTGTCCGGGTTAACGGACAAGCCATAGTTCCTACACCACTGCTCCACGTAAAATAACGCCGACTGCATCAAGTCACTCACCACACTCAGATGCTTCCCTGTGATTAAGATTACCCCATCATCGGAATACATCTGCAGGTAAAATCCCCTACGGTTCATCTCCCAAAGTAGCTCATCAATGATGAGGCACCACAAGTGAGGTGACAAACTCCCACCTTGGGGAAAGCCCCTATTGGCTTTCACCCTTCTCTCCGCAACTCCCAAACGAGAATAGACAATCCTCGAAGTTAGGAGGTTGCCTATCCATCTAACCAGGGTCTCACGTCCCTCTCCTGCAATAACACTCTGATCCTATCATGGGCCACGCTGTCGAAAGCCCCCTCAATATCGAAGAAGCATCCCAGCGCGTACTCTTTAGACTCCAACGTACGTTCAATTCTCCCCACCAAATTATGGAGCGCAGTCTCCGTTGACCTTCCCGCCAAGTAGGCATGCTGATTCCCATGGAAGGTACTCTTTATATCGCAATCCTCCATTAAGAAAAGGTCCACCAGCCTCTCTAAGCCCTTCAACATGAAGGACGCCAGGCTGATTGGCCTATAAGCTTTAGGGTCTAAATAGTCCAACTTTCCCGGTTTGGGAATGAACGCGACCCTACTAACTCTCCAAGCCCGAGGGATATAGCCCGAACTAAGGCTATCTCTCAGTATCTCTACCCATGTACTACCGAACATGTTCCAACTCTCCTGAATCAGCACCGGGTACAGACCATGCATACCTGGCGACTTGAATTTACTAAATGTAGCGAATACCCAACTCGCCCTCCTTAAAGTAACCACTTTACTTGCCAACTCCTTACCCTGTAAATTTACTCCCTGTACAACGGGTGAAACATCCGCGCACTCTCCCACATGCTCCACATTATCCGGTAGATGTCTATCCAGCATCACCCGTAACACCTCATTATGGTTATAGGTGAACTGTCCGTCAGGCCTCCTAATGCTGTCCAACGACATCTCCCCGCTCTTGCCTAAAAACCTGAAGACCCGGTTTACCTCCTGTTCCCCCTCCAAGGTTTCGCAGAAGGTCCTCCAAGAGTCCCTCTTCGTTCTCCGAATCTCCCTTTTATACTCTCGCTTGGTCTCAACGAACCGTTCCCAATCCTCCTCCGCATTACTCCCCCTAGCCTTTCTCCTTAGCCGCCTCATCTGTCTATTTAAGGCAGTTAGTCGGGCCGTCCACCACTGGACCTTCCTGTGCAGTACCTCATGCTCAGGGCATGAAGTCTCATAAGCCCGGACGATCGTACGAGTAGTCCGATTCACTCTCTGATCCAGGTCTTCCCCCTCAACCGGCGGTCTACCCGGACCTAACCTATCATTTCCCAGGGCCGAGGCAAAACTGCCCCAGTCCGTTCTCCTCGGATTTCGAAACTTCTTCACCTCTCCCATCCCAAGACGCAGGGTGATTCTAATA